>KK120322.1:273776-293218 GCA_000611955.2 Stegodyphus mimosarum
TTTTTTGTAAATTCTACAGGCTCATAATCTCTTGCTCTTTGACACAGCTCTGTTGTTCTAAATATTTTAGGTATTTTTCACTATGTTCCAAACCCTCATTAAAAGATATTTTCTCACTCCTATCAAATTCATTATCTGTGTCGGAATCGTTTTGTTGCTGTGGCGAGTTCAAAACAGAGCCAATGATTTCAACATCGGTTATCTGATATGCCAGTGTTGGCTCATCTGAAGACATCATCCATACTGAAAACCTCTTCTGGGCTAAGATCTTTTTTCTGCCACTAACTCAGAATTATTATTATTCGGCAATTATGATGTTATTATTGGATAAATATTTTTTCTTCGGTATTTCATTCTCCACTCTGCGGTCTCTGGAACCTATAAATTCAATGTTTATATTTTGAGAGGCAGTGCGGATTTCAGGATTTGGCGGATTTCAGATCGTCGGATTTTTTGTATTTGACTGTAGTCCTTCTGGGCAATGCCCCTTCGGACTGAAAAAAAGCCATCTTAGACATCATCCGTAAAGCCATCTTAGTAGGAAAAAACATTAATATGACTAACCGAAAAAAGACTGGAAAAAAAAATGTATGCAAACTACATCGTGAATTGTAAACGTTTACGGCTACGCTGGTTTTAAAATATATGTAATATTGCTGTTGAAACGTATATATATTTTGCTGTTGTATAGTAAGTGCGAAGAAAATGGTTCTTAACAATAAAGCTAAAAAGACAACAAAAAAGAATGGGTTAGTAGGAGTGTAAACAGCCGACCGAGAACCTGCGAGCTCAGCGAGAGCGGCAAAAATTTTAACGAACACTTTTGGGTTACCGTTAAAATTTGAAACCTTTCAGACTTTTTAAAATTCATTTTATATTTTTATTTATCCATTTATTTATTTTTCCGAATATAGATTTCTACTGATAAAGTTGAAAACAAGAAATAAAATTTTAAGTTTTCTAACTTTCTGCAATGCTAAACCGTTATCTTACACTCGCATTTACAAGGAATATCATTAAGTTATACATTTTTATAATTTTTAAAGCAAGGGAAGCGAATTTCTCTTTTATGGTGTAAAAAATTGTCAGATGAAAATGATTTTTTTTATGCTAGGAAGAAACAGAATTACCTTAATCTAAATTTTATTTATAAAATTCCATTGCATTAAATTGGTCTTATTGTTGCAATTTAGTTAAAGCTGTAATGAATGATATTAAAAAAAAAATTCTTTTTGTTTCTCAATTTTATCCAGAAACACTAGATCCTAAAATACACAGTCCAGTCACATTAATGTGACCACCACGTACTTTCCATGTTAGAGTTAAATAACCAATCACAGAAGGCAGGTGGCAGCACAGTGCAGTTGAGCGTATATAAAGGGTGTGTGAGGGCTTCGGAAAACATTTCAATCGTTGGCGTAATGCAGAAACGAAGCGATTTATCCGACTTCCAAAAGGGCATGATCATTGGCTTTCGGGCCAAGGGTGGAAGCATTTCCGAAACGGCTGAGTTTGTGAACTGTTCGCGTGCCGCCGTGGTAAAAGTGTACCGTGCATGGCAAAATGGGACTGTCCAAAATCAGCGACGTGGCAAATGTGGTGCACCACGGGCCATAGATGACAGAGGCGAACGACGGTTGCGGAGATGCGTTCGGGCAGATAGACGGGCTACCGTTGAGCAACTGACCACCAAAATGAACCAAGGGGCTACCAAAAGTGTCTCCCAAAGTACTATTCAGCGAACATTGCTGCGTCTGGGCCTCCGAAGCAGACGCCTGGTTCGTGCACCTATGCTGACTGCTGTTCATCGACGGCGAAGGCTAGAATTTGCACGCCAGTACAGCAGCTGGACGTCCACTGAGTGGCGACAGGTTGCGTTTTCGGATGAATCGCGTTTTATGCTCCATCGGACAGATGGACGTTGGCGTATAAGGCGTGAAACCTCTGAAAGGAACCACCCTGCAACCATTGCCGGAACGGTCCAAGCTGGAGGCGGGAGCATTATGGTCTGGGGAATGTTTTCCTGGCATTCTCTAGGTTCACTGATCATTGTGGAAGGCACAATGGATCAATACAAGTACGCATCTGTCCTTGCGGACCATGTTCACCCCTACATGCGCATTGTTTTTCCTCAGGATGATGGCATCTTCCAGCAGGACAATGCGAGGTGCCATACAGCTGCCAGTGTACGTGCGTGGTTCGAAGAGCACCAGGATGAGTTTACCGTCCTCCCCTGGCCAGCAAACTCACCTGACTTAAACCCAATCGAGCATCTGTGGGACCATCTCGATCGAGTTGTTCGCGCCATGGAACCTCAACCGCGTAATCTAGCGCAGCTGGCCACGGCATTAGAGTCGGCATGGCTCAACATCCCAGAGAACACCTTCAGGGACCTATGTGACTCTCTTCCTGCACGTCTCGCAGCAGTCCGCTCTGCGAAAGGTGGTTATTCTGGCTTTTGACAGATGGTCACATTAATGTGACTGGACTGTGTATATAAACTCTGATTTTTCATATCTCAGGCACTGAAATCTGGTGAGCAAAGTATACAGAAAAGATGAAAATATATTATTTGTTTAATTAATTTTAAATAAAATAATATTAACAGATTTTTTAAAAATTCTGAAAGCTTTTAGATTTTACATTAAGCCCAAAGGGGTGTTTTTTTAATGTTTTGCGACTGAATATTATGTTCTTCGCACTTAAACCATAAAATTCAATTCAACAGCAACATCGCAAAATAATTTTAAAAGAGCAAATCTTTAGAATTTCCGATGCACAATCTCTCGCGCTGAAGATAAAAATGGTTTCCCCCCCCGTACGATGTTGCCATTGCTCGCTTTGAAATCGTCGAGTTTCTTAATCAAAAACGCTTTATTGCTTTACAAAATATGAAAGAGATAATAAAGCAAATCCCAAATTTGGGCTTCCAGATGCCCATATTCGGTGGAAGATTACGTTATGCAAAATTTGATGGCTCTACGTACCGTTGTTTTATCACAATGCGAGAAACATACATACATTTATGCAGATTTTTCATTATTTAGGTTCTTTAAATATAACACAGGGTGATAATATTTGGTGGCAAAAATTTGGAAAGTGAAACAGACATTTGATGTTTTCAACGCAAAATGCCAACACGAAATTAATAGCCCTTCTGGGCCAACGCCCTTTGAGCTTATTATTGCGTAATTTCGTGATATATTTCATGTAATATGCATTAGTAATACTTACAAGGTCGGAAAAAAATTGAGAGATATCGTTGGACAAAAATGTTTTCCTCAGCTCTCCAGATTTACAAATTAATCCTTGTTCGGTTACGATCAACAAGTCGATCACGAACGCGCATTTTACTCAAACGAGTTGTCAGTTTTTGATAGATTATGTTCCGTCAGATAGTGATCTGTCATCCATACATTAGATGGGTATTTTTTTCACACTCGGGAGCAATCACCTCTTTGCTTCCTACTTTCAAATACCGCTGACCGCTGAAAGAATTTCTACAAAAGATGTAGTAAAAAGAAGGAAGAGGTGTTAAGCAAAGAAAGAATGATGTGCTAGCAAAATCGAGTAAAAAAAAAATCAAACTTAATTTACAATGTGAAGAAATGATTTAGAAAACATGCATTGAGACAAAATCTCAAAATAAGCTGAAAAATCTCCTGTAACGTGCTGCCATCTATTAACAACTAGGAGAACCAAAAGGTTATTGTTGGCGAAGGTTTTGCTTTGTAATGGCTAGGTCACTTAAAAAAAAAAAAAAAAGGTTTCTCCAAAGTTGTGTAGGCTTTGGTATTGTGTGTAATGACATTTGCATTTTCAAGAATACGAAAAACTTTACAATCAGTATGGGAAGGATAATAATGCATAGAACGCTGGATGAAACGTGCACTTCTTGCCAAATTGCAAGAAAGTTACCTGGTTGTACTTATGAAAATTTTAAATTTTGCCTTCATTCTATCCAGCTTCCGGAAAAATTCAATCATTCGCATTGCGATTTTAAAGTTTTCTGTTACGGTAATGTTTTCTGTTGACATGCTTCTGCTAACATCAAAACACCAAAGCGAAAAATGGTTTTAAGTTAGGTTGAGAGCAGTAAACGGTTTTAATTATGACTTGCTCTCGGGGCTACTAGAACTATTTCTTTGATTGCCGCTTGGTTCTTTATGAGAAATTTATATTTTCTATGAAATTCTCTTTCTTTTTATTTGTAGCATCTAAAGTTTTCTTTTTTTCCCCTTTAAATTCTTATAGTTTTTTTCCTTTTTTTTTAACCTTTAGTGTCTGAAGTTTTTTTTCTTTACGTTCCTTTTCCTTTTAGTTGTAGTACTTAAAGTTTCTTCCTTTTTTTTTTTTTTTTTTTTTTAAATAATAAATAAGTTTTTATAAAGTTTTCTTTCTTTCTTTCTTTTTTTTTCTTCAAGTTCTTATAAAGTTTTTGTTCCTTTTTATCTGCAGTATCTAAAGTTTTCTTTCTGGTGATGACGATGGTGACTTGAAGATTGAGACTTTAGATGTTCAGAAATTAATAGAAAATTTTAGGCAAGTTTGTAGATGATATATGGCACATATGAAGTGATCGACAAAGGCGGTGTCAGTCAAGATATCGGGTGGAGCTTCCGTGCACCGGCCAGGAACTGAGAACGGGTAGAGGGGCGTTATACTTCAGTGGCGTCGGAGTTGGATATTAAGTTTGTCTAAAAAGCATCCTGCTGTGGACATTTATAATTCTTTACCACCTGTCTTTAATTCGAGTATAGATTTTACTTCGCCATAACAAGCTTTCTAAAATCCATTCACTGAAAATAGATGACATGTAACCGCTTAGTTTCTTGTACCAGACCTAACGCACAAAGGCCTAATGGAATGACACTGAGAGCCTAAACAATAATGTTTGAAAATAAAATGTAGGCTATTAGCAAAGTTTTTCACCAATTTTTTTGCAGAATTTGCTACTGAACGAGATGTACAATTCAAGATCCATATTTAATTGGGTTCAAATCTGTACAGTTGCTTTCATTTACAATTTTCTGAATCAAATGCACTATTACTCAGGGCGTAATTTCTAAAATTGCAAATGCCGGAGCCCTATGGAAGATTGTGAGGAACGAAAGAAACAATAAATAAATAAACTAGCTAAAAATTTAAATAATTACATAATTAAATTTAATTAAGAGAAATGTAAAGAGATAAAGAGAAATCTAATAAATTTTAGATTTAATTTTAAATGGCTAAATAAAAAAAAAATCAGAACTTATCTTATTTGGGGCATTAACTGGAATTACAATTCCACTTAAAAGCTAAGAAGCAGTTCAGTCGATCTCCATCTGAGTTTAAGCCCTGATAATACGTATAATGTACTATTCTGAGGTGGCAGGTAACTCTTTTTTGCAGTACACTAAAGAAAAAAGATAAAACGAGTAAAGCTCCACTAAAAAGAATAGTGAGAATTCTAGCAACGGTATGAAGATATGGAAGGAAATTTTAAAGTACATCATTCAGAAAGGCTACAGGAGATGTGCAATAGGAAGTCACTATCGTGGAACGTGCACGACAGGGTATGACTTTTAGTACTTTGAGGAACACAAAATTTGCCCCCTCTCATACATTCATCGCATTCCATTCATTGGAGAATAAGCCTTTGACCATATGATTGAGAAGCTTTTCCTTCCTCGAAAGTCTCACCCTCTGTGCAAGGCTTGAGTGAGAGGGAACGACAGGCCTGCATCCAGAAGTTAGAATTGATTTGTAAGGTATATTTACAATTAAAACAAAATTTTGGTTTTCTAACATAAAGAAGTGCCGAAGCCCTTTTATTTAGGTATCCGGTGCGCTTCGGCTGAAATTGTAATTTATCTCGAAAACTGAGAAGTATCGAAGCCGGGCTCCGGGGCAATTTAAACTCTGTTGTTACTGGAAGATTAAGCGAATCGGCATGTTAATCCGCCTTATTGTTTGTAAAAGCTGGAATATAAGCATGTAAGGCAAGTGGTGACACTGATACGTGCTCCGCCAATGTAACTTTGACCTGGCACTACACTACCTGCTCCTTCTTACTTTTAAACCTCCGTATTAGGCGGGAGGTGGGACGCAGACAAAAATTGGCCACCTTCGTGACTCCAGTTATCTCGCTCCACGTCGCTCATCCCACTCTTACAAGCGACGGTTTATTATTTCACTTTCCCAACCAATTGACCGGGCTCGCGGGTTCACCACTCTCGGTTCTCAGTCTCATGGAAGGGTGCGGCCCATATTCGTCCAACGTTCCGACTAGTCGTCAAAATGCTCCTGCCAGTACCACAACGGGGTGCCAATACCCGATGTTATTGGGAGTTACATTGGACTTATCCCTCCTCACCCGTGGGGCACCTGGAATAATCCAGGGGCAATTTCCTGCTACTCCCACAGGTCACGGGGAACCGTCAAGCTCAATGATTATGTACCCCTGTGGCCAAGATTCCCTAGGTACAGATCTTAGTCAGTAGCTTCACAGAGTTCTCTGCGTCTACCCCGGGGGAAACATAGGGCAAAACATGACTTTTGTTTTACTTTTTATAATAAAAGGAAATAAAATTAATTTTTTTAGTAACAAACGACCGCCCAGACGATAAAGTGGTCAGTGGCTCTGATTGTCGTACCGAAGGCTCCCGGCTCGAATCCCGGAGAATGCGTGGATGCAAAATCGTTTGCCAATTCATAGGAGGTAACAGTGGCAGCCTGTTAGAGACCTCTATAATAAAATGATTACTGCTTCTGGCCTTAGTAGCGGTTAAAGCTTATAACGGCTAGATCCCGTCATACTGGTGTTTAGAGCACCAGAGTGCCTGGGCACACTGCCCTACCCCTAATCGAACAAAAGTTAAAAGTTTCGAATTAGTATTAAAAGAAAATTAAAATTAAAATTTAGATTATTTCAAAAGATAAGTAAGATTTTTTTAAAAACACATTTTGGAAAGGACTCGTTTTTTTACGAAACAGAAAGCCATCGATAAGGAAACAGTATGAAATGCAAATTAGAATAGTGGAGAGATATAGTACACTATAAATGTACTAAATGCAAGACGATCACACCCCCCCCCAAAAAAAACAAGAATAATACAATTACATATACAGCACAGAACAACAATTTTAGAGAAAGATATTGTTTCAATTTTCCATAATCACTCTGGGGTTCAGAATGACCATAGGCCGTTCTTTATGCTGTACATCTTCGTAATCATAATTAGAAATTCTCAGCTCAATGTTGCTCTGAGTCCTCATTTTACAGGGACATTTTTTGGCAAGGTGATAATAAAGGGTTTTGAGTTTAACTGTATAACTGTATTGATGTAAAAGAACATGTTTTATACAGAGTAGTTCGAAACCCGAGAAACAGCTTGTGAATTTCCCCATGTGTAACGTGCATACGAGACAGTTTCCTTTAGAAAGTCCTTCACGAAGACATCCCTCTCCTTTGGCAGATTGTCCTCAAGGCTTTGCCTTAATCCCATAAATTTAAGACAACTCGTATAGATACATCCTTATAAAGCATGCGATTCTTACTAAAAAAAATTTTCTTTAAATTTCGGAAATATCGGAGCGGGAAGAAAGAGAAACAGATGAACGGGATAAAACAAAGGATTTAATAAGAAAAAAATAAAATTAAAACATCAAACGTAATGAAACTAGGTGTGCCAAATTATTTTATTGTTACAAATCAAAAAATTAGTTGCAAACAAATATCATCATCGCGAAATTTAACATATTGAAGTCCCCTGAGCAGACGGATGCGACCAGATAAAAATAAAGAGAACACTGAAACGTCCTTACTATACGGATGGTAGTTGGATTGACGACATGAAATTGAGTGCCATCAATTTCGTATTAGAAATGAATGTACTGTTTATATTTCTGAGCTTCTCTGTATTAATTTTGCAATTAAGTGGATACTTAGCCAGGATGGAAGTAGTTTCAGCTACTATGCTCGGATTCATTCTCTTCCCTCGAGTCCCTTAAAAATACCTCATCATGTAAATGATATTATTGTTAATATACAGCAATCTCTCGGAGATCTGCAGAAAAACGGTATTTCAGTGTTTTTTACATTTGTCCGTGGTCACTCGGGTAATTATGGAAATGAGAGAGCTGACTGGCTTGCTAAGAATGCAACTAAAAGTTACATTAATATTGATGTAAATATTCCAAAATCTTACTTTAAAAAGATATTCAAAGCTAAAATGATTGGACAATGGAATTATGATTATATCTCTTCTGATAAGGGAGCTGTTACAAAAATATTCTTCATTCTTCCCAACTATTTTCGAAAGACTGAAATGTAAGCACTTGTTGCTCAATTTTAGCATTACGCAATTTTTGTCTGGAGATGGCAAGTTCAAAGTTTACCTCAAACGGTTTAAGCTGACGTCTTCCAATTTGTGTAATTGCAATCTTAGCGTTCAGCGAAGTGTTTTCCACCTGCTTTTGGATTGTCCATTGCTTGATAATGCAAGAAATCTATTGAAATGGAGATTAAAATTAATTGGAATTCATTGGCAGCCGAAATTTTATGATTTTGTATCTTCACCTTCGGCCTACCAACCTTTTGATGACTTTGTTGAATTTTATTTTAAACATTGTAAATGATTTTTTTTATATATTTATAATTTTTTCTTTGTGTTTTTTCCTTTGTGTTTGATTTCATTGTATTATTGAAAGTTTACGTTATTACTTAGGATTTTTTTCCTTTTTACTTATGATTTGTAAGCCTCTTGTGATACTTTGTGGTGCACGAGTATTTCTCTTTCTTTATATTAAAAAAAATACTGAAATACCTTTTTAAATCTTATTAGTTTTGAAACTGTAATTGTATTATAAGGCTATGGTGAGATGGGTAAGACTGGTTATTTATCCTGCTACCTTTCGGCATAAGCAGGGATTAATTGAACATTTAACTTTGCTTAATTTTACCAACCACCATACCGTACTCGACCTCTAAATGAAGATTTGCCGACCTCGCCAGCAAAGTCCTTTATTTTAAACAAAAATTATAATACATAAATTAAAAGAAATATCTTACAATCTTCTTGATTATATAAATTACAATTTCTTTTGTCTTATAAACAATATTACATAAAGCAATAAATAATATACAATTTCACTTATTGTAATAACAACATATACAAAGATTATCATAACTTATAATTATTTACACAATTTCAAATAAAGAATTTTACAGAGACTGAAAAATTTCGTGTTCAAATTCAGTTATTGTTTTCATAATTTGTGAAAGTCCCTTTCTAAATTTTTCATTATGATATATTTTAATTAAATCATCTTCATCTTTCAATTCAGGCAAAAACTTCAACCATTTTCTTATTAAACTGGAACATTTCAAGACATGATCTATGTCTGCATTTATTTCACCACAAAGACACTTTAATTCCTTGATTTTAAATCTGTTATAATATGATGGAACATGAGCATGATTTGTTAGAAATTGGGCTAAATACCCATCACTAATACACCTCTTATTATTAATCTTTTTTAAATATTTAAATGTATATCTTCCTTTTGATTCATTTTCCCAATATTTCTGCCATTCAATTTTTATTTGATCATTTATTTTATTCTTAAAAGAAACCATTGATGTAGGGAGAATAACATCTATCAATTCTTTCTTCGTTGCTTTTTTGGCATAAATATCTGCCAATTCGTTACCTTCATGTCCTATATGCCCACGAATCCAATGTAAAAGAACTCTTTTTGTCTTTAAATTTTCCATTAAAATTTTATGAGTATCAAAAACCAATTTTGTAGTAGAATTTCCAGAAACTACTGCTTGAATAGCACTTTTACTATCCGAAAAAATATTAATAACTTCTATAAAATCCTTCTCTAATATCCATTCTAAAGATTTTTGAATTGCAAATACTTCAGATTGGAAGACTGTTGCATTGTCACTTAGACGATACATCTGTACTATACTCAAATTCCCATTAGAAAATGCCACAAAAGAACATCCAACTTTTCCATCTATTTTTGAACCATCTGTATAAATCTCATAGCCTTCATTCCTTGGTAACAATTTATCCCAATAATAATCAGTTTTTAATGCTGGATGAACTTCTTGAACTATTAATGGAATTTCTAAGTTTTGAATATCTATTTGAAATTCAAAACAGTCAACAAAATTAGAATTATTTTTCATATTGAATATAATTGATTCCTTTTGAGCTATCAGATAGATAGGCTCACAACCACTTAAAGTAAATAAACAAGCATTAGAAACTGTCCGAAAACATTTAGTTATACTCAACATGGCCAAGCGTTGAATTTGTATTAGCAAATTATTCATTCTAACATTATTCTTATACCAGGCACCACAAGCATAAAGAATCTTCCTTTCAATTCCTCTCTTGTAGTAAATTTTCTTTATTTCTCCACTCAATCCTTTTATTGCATAAAGTTTGTTCAAAATATTTGAACATTCCACTTTCATCTTTTTCAAATGAGGAATAAAGGTTAATTGATCATCAATAACAATCCCCAAATATTTTAATTCACGGACATTTTTCAATGAATGTCCTTCAATTCTACCTCTCGGAGGAGTAATCATTTTACCTTTCTTTGCAATTCCCATAATTGCACACTTATTAAAGTCAAATTTTAGTTTGACTTTTTTAGACCATTTATTGATGAGATCTAAAGTATGATCTATATCAGTATCAATCGTGTGTCTTCCACTAGCCGAGACTAAAATAATAATATCGTCCGCATATGCCTGTACTGCCACATTATCCTTAAATGGCAAATCAAACATAGAATCACACAATACATTCCAAAGAAGAGGCCCAGAATTTGAGCCTTGTGGACAACCTTTGCCATAAAATTTCTTTGAAATAATATTTCCATCTTGGAAAGAAACAGATCGTTCTTTTAAATAATTAACAAAAAGATTAAATAAATTCTTTGGACAATTGAACTTTTTAAGTTGAAACAGAACATAAGGCCACCATACACTGTTAAAAGCACTTTTAACATCCAGCGTAACTAGTGCTGTATGTTTTTTCAAATTTCTATTTTCTTTAATTTTCTTGAGTAAGTCACTGATTGCAAGAGTAGTACTTTTTCCTTGCATAAACCCATATTGTGCTTGGTTCAAACTTTTGGTTTTATTCAAATAAAACCATAGCCTATTTGTCATCAATTTGTCTAGAATTTTACCAAATATTGGCAACAGGCAAATCGGCCTGTATGAAGAAGGATCTCTCTTATTTTTACCTTCTTTATTAAATAGAACCAAAGATGCAGTTTTCCAAATTTTTGGAAAAATACCATAATTTAAACAATTGTTGAAAATTCTACATATATTCATTGTATTATTGAAAGTTTACGTTATTACTTAGGATTTTTTTCCTTTTTACTTATGATTTGTAAGCCTCTTGTGATACTTTGTGGTGCACGAGTATTTCTCTTTCTTTATATTAAAAAAAATACTGAAATATCTTTTTAAATCTTATTACTTTTGAAACTGTAATTGTATTATAAGGCTATGGTGAGATGGGTAACCAAAATATATATTATTCTAACAGCCGATCGATTGGTAATACTTAAATTCGAGTTAGATGACATATAAAGTTCTTCTCAAGACTTGCAATAAAACATTTACGTAGTTAATAAAAGGTGTACGAATCTTCTAATCCATTAAAGAATGCACGAAGTTTATGGCAAAACACACTAGGGCTATCTGCCTAAAGAGAAAGATGCCTTGGTGGAGGGCTTTCTAAGGGACACTGGCTCGTATACACGTTACACACGGGGAGAAAAATGAAAGCACCTTGGACCGAACCACCAGTGTTCAGCGAATTTACCGTTCGGCACCTGGTGGGCCCGGAGAAGCGTTAGGAATATTGCTTTAGGAGCACTCTGAAAAAGCTAATTTGGCAAGGAAAAATTTATTTACCAATTGATTGCCGTAAAACTGCCACAACGTAGGAAGCACATTGTCATTCAAAATAGTGCAGTAGGCATAGGAGTTGAGTTTACCATGAATGGAGACCAAGGGTCCCAGCCCATACCAGGAGAAGCATCCCCCGACCATAATTCCACCTTCGCCGAACTTGACTGTTGGCACAATGCATTCTGGCAAGAGACGTTCTCCAAGTAGACGCCAGACCCAGACCCTGCCATCCAAACGGTAAAGGGTGAACCTTGATTCGTCACTCCAAAAAACCCGTTTCCACTGATCTACGGTTCAATTTCAATGTGCTTTGCACCACATTAACCGAGCAGCGCGGTTGGACTTTGTGATTAAAGGCTTATGGGCAGCAGCACGACCATGAAAACCAAGCAGATATGCTTCCTTACAGATGGTATTCATTGAAACAATACTCGCGGATGAGGGCCATCGGTTGGGTGCGGTTCTTCCGAATTTCTCTGGACAACACTCGTCGGTCTCTATCTTCCAGTTTCGTTGGTCTGCCGACTCGGAGCACATTCCAACAATCACCGATCACCTTCCACTTCTTAATCACATAGGCCACTGTCGATTTTGGGTACTTCAGATCGCTAGATATGTCCCTTAAGGATCGGCGACATTTGTGATACCTGATAATTATACCTTTCTCGAAACCAGAGAACTCCGAACTGCGAGGCATCTTGCATGCGACTAAAGCCGATGCTGTTTCCTACACGATATATACCGGCGGAGTCCCTGACGTACCTTAGGACCGCAGATATCGTCATTTGCATAGGTGTCCAAATACTTATTGGTAGTCAGTGTATAAATTCTGGTTGCTCTCTATTTTAGAATTCTTATTCTAGCAAATACTTTTCAATCTTTTATGCTCTTAAATTTTTTTGCTGCTGCCTTTGGGTACAGGTATGTTCAATTTCTTTTGCTTTGGTTTTGCAATAGGTCTTAACAAGATACTTGTATTTTATTGTGTTTTATTTTCCTTTTTTGGTTAACTAAGTCTAAATTTTCTAGCTCATTGGGATCTCCCTTAAATTATGACCTTAAATTTGACTCGTGCCTAGTTGGCTACTTTTGTATATTTGTACATTAGCTTTACCAACATTTTTTAAAGGTTACTCTGTAGTCTTGTTGTTTTTAAGTCTTATGGCAGGCGCGTTGAGAAAAGAAACGATAAGAATTGAGACCTGCGGTATTATGTAGATTTTTATCTATTATTCTCTGTTTAAAATGTTTTTAGTTTTTGTCTCAATAATTCTCGTTTGACGAAACACCTAATGGAGTTAACCTATGTACGAGCAATAGTGCTTTTTCCCTGACGAGTCCACTAATAGCTCGACGTATGCTAAATTGCCATTTACTGCCATTTTTGTACTTTTTCTGGTATTTTAATTTTAATTATGTTTGTGCTTTAATTTTTTTTTACGTGTAGCAATTTTTTTAAAAAGTTGATTTTCTTAAATACCAGCATTTGGTTTTTTTTTCCGATTTTCTTTTGAGTAATTAATTTGTTAAAATGTTTTAACTTAGTTAATGGGTATCAAATTTACTTTTATTCGATTGCCTTTAGAATTTTTCTCTTTTTGCTAGGAACAAGTCTATCATTTACTTTTAGGCGATTGCTGTTAGAATTTTACTTCCTTTATTTAGCTTTGATCTTAATTTTGCAGCTCAATGCGCAAAATTTTTGACTAATAGGTCACTTAATAAAATATATATATATATATAGTTAATATATATATATATATAGTTAAAGAAAGTATATATATATATATATATATAAATGTATTCACATATAAATAGTAAAATGTTCCATGCTGCTCATAAATAATGAATAAAAGCTGTTCACTTATAAATATATTCCCAAATAAATTCCAAATGTTTTATATCAGAAAGCTTATTCCCAAATAAGAGCTATTATTCTTACTGTAAAATTCGTAACTGGAAGTGCTTATTTTTTTGACAAAGGATAATCTAGAAATCTTTGCAAAATACCGCTTTTTTTTTTCAAAAATACATAATTGAAATGCATTCGAGAACCACCTAAAATAGCTTCGAGGGCCTCATGCGGCCCGCCGACCGCTAGTTTGGAACCACCGCAGCAAACTACGAAATTCGCACGTCCTCTTCACGAGCGGTTTCCGATTAGAGGACGTTTCTGAAATCTGTGCGGGGGTTTTTTGAAAGGGGTTCCGGACGTAGGGTCCGTCAAAAGACAGTCAACCAGATCGCCCACAATGCACTGTAACAAATGAGTGGGCCACGTCCAAATTGCGATTCAGTTTTAGTTATGGAAGAAGAAGCCAAACGGAAATGGAAACTCGCTTTACAACGGCGAGACATAATTTCTGTTTCAGTATTGTTCGCATCAACAAATTGATTGCTGAGTGCAAAATATTGAAAATCTTGCTATGTTTACTACAAATCTTACTACATTTGATTTAGTTCAGCATTACTTATTTAAGTTAAGCCAGAAGAAGTGCTAGCTTGCGTAAACCCAAGCTGAGTCACTGTTAGTTCTTAGTATTCAAATAAAAGGATCTTATACACCTTTCTTATAACTTTTGTTTTTATATTATAATTCTTCTGGAGTCTTTTTAGAATTCAGTAGTATATGCTTACTAAGAATACCAGACTTTATATAGTATTTAAAAAATTTTATATTAATACACTTCAACATAAGCATCAGTAGTTCTTCGGAAAATGTCAAGTTTGGTTTCGATTTCGCTCCCGACGTTATAGAGTATTTGCGGAATCACGGAAATTGTTTCTTTCGTGATTTGATTTTTCTAATTCTTCGGGGCTGCGAATTTCTGCAGCATAAGCTCGGTTCTTTAGGTATCTCCAGAAAAAGAAGTTGAGGGTCCGGAGAACGGGATGGCAATGAAATTGGTCCAGCTTTGATAATCCAAAAACCTTGGATTGTTTCATCTAGGAAATCACTCATATGTGTAGCCCAGTGAGAGATGTACTATTTTCTAAAGAAATTTAGTATCATAACTGACACGGTCAAGTATGCCTTCACAAAATCCCTTACGAACGACTCGATCATTAGGTTTGATTTGTCGACAAATCTGCAATTTACACGCAGTCAGTTTAAGACTTGGGAATTCTTATTCGCAGGGTGGTATGGCGTGTGGATTTCCTGAGACTGCGCACAAACAAATCTCGAATGGCGGAAATATTTTCCTCTCTGACGCTTTGCCTGAAAGCATCCCCATTACGCACAACTTGCCTGGTCACTCGAAACATTTTTAACATCTTTTAACTGTTTGTTCCGTTGGTGGAGGTTTATTAAATTCATGTCGGAATTACATCTGAACTGTTTTCGGAAATTTCGTTTCCCAGAACTCATATTGCCTTTTCATTGCATGACGCCATTTTGTAGGTAAACAAACAAGTTCTCTGTTGCCATTCTCAAAGATTATAATAAAAGAAATTCCTTCAACTAAAGATTAAATCGACAGAAATTATTTGAGGTTACTTCGTCAAATTATGTTTCAATTTACTTTCACAATCCGGCGATTAAATTGTGGATATATTATCATTAATAATTTCCTCTCCCTGAAAAAGTTAATAAAAGTGAAATTAATTAAAAAAGTTGCTCAAAATTGCTTAATCTTATCCCATTGAGGAGAACCATAAAAACCTGCAATAGCTATAACCTGGTAATATTATAAAATTCCAGTGCTTGCAAAAATATACTAATTTTTAAGTCACATAGTTTTTTCATGCGTCCCTTAATACTTTGACTACAGCTATTATATTGCAACAGTGTTTTAAAAGTCGCCAGACGGTATAGTGGTTAGGGGAGCCCATTACGGTACCAAAGGACCCGGGTTCGAATCCCGGAAAAGTCATTAATGTTTGTAAATGTATAGTGTCGGTGCGGCATGGCGGCACTTCAAATATACGGCGAGCCGAAAGTCCTTCCATGTGGATTGACGGGAGAGGAGAGGGGTGGAAGACTCCTGGATCCCCCCCAGGGTGCTCTCTCTCGAAAAATTAGGAATGGAAAATAGAAATCCAACCTCTTTTTGAAGTAGGTTGTGGCAACCATTGTTCCTTGTGATATGGGCAAGATAATAACGACAGTGCTTTAAAAATTAAATATTTTTTTAAAACTCTAATTTCAGTTTCATTAATAAATGTATTTTCATAATTTTTATGCAGATGTGGAAAGTTGAGTTTAAAAATAATCTTACGAAATAATCACTACAGGACTTCCTTGAACGGGATATCAACTTATATACCTTTGTTTTTTCTTGTTGTTGTTGGACTTCAGTTAAACGTATTTCCTCGAATTATTTTAACTTAATTAACCCGTTTCTCGAAGCAAGTGGAAAGTAACATCTTTAAAATTGCAAATTTTGAAATTAAATACTCTGACCAGTTTTTGTCCCATGGGAGTCAAATGCATTGCATTTTCATTTTTTTTGTAACGATATAAAACTTCACCAAATATAAGAACCGGAAAATCACATAAAATATTAGATTTCATTACTTTCCCAAAATCAATTTTTTTAAAAAATTTTACATTGCGAAAACATGAATATTTTCGACATTTAAAATTCTTTTGCAACTGGAAATATATGACTAGTACCAACGCTTATGAAAATAACTGTCTTTTAATCCGGGTAAGAGGGATAGATATACATATATATTTGGTATAATTTACAGCATTAAAAAGGGACCTGCGCAATTAAGTGTTATAGCAGATCCCATATATAAAATTTCAACGCTCTAAGGCTGATCGTTTTTGAGTTACGCGAGATCCGTACGTACAGGTGTCACGAAAAGTCCCTTTTGAATCCATTTTAAATTTTTATAATAAGTTTCAGAAAAAAGAATTCTTTACTCTGTCCACACGTATAGACGTCACAGACAAAATAATAAAAAGTGATTCGGGAACGGTTAAAAGGGATATTTCCGTCGAAATATGATACCCGAAATTTTTGGCGATTGCCATACTTCCTTTACTTCTTATAAGGAAGTTTGATTTTGTTTGATTTATGTGGTTACGGCAAAGCCTCGAGGGCTATCTGTGTAATGGAAGGAATGCGTTCGTGGATGATTTTCTGAGGGGGACTGGCTCGTATACATGTTACCCATGGTGAAAACCAAGAAAGCACCCATGCAGCCAACCCGTTTTCGGGATTCGAGCCTGAGGTCGAGCTACCAGTGTTCAGCGACTTTACCGCTCGGCCGCTGGTGGGCCGGTACAAGGAAGAAGAATAGTGGAGGGCGTTATCAAGCCTAATTCTAAATAAGTAAAGACGAAAAATTAAACTTCTAAAGCATTTATGTAAACCAATATAATATTTTAGTTTTAAATTATTGTAGATATATAATAAAATCCAGAAATCAAGGTTTTTAAAGGACTTCAGAACTTCTTGAAATGGAAAAAACTTGATTCCTTTTTTAAAAAAACTGCAACTTATAGGTCATTAAAACACTTTTTATTTACCGCCGATTTAAAAATATGATGCTTTATCAGAAAAAGACTGACAAATAATCCCCCCTTTTTTTTTAAATTTGCCTTTTTCTAACAGAGAAAAATTTAAGACAATGACAATGAAACAAATATCTCCATTTTTTGTTTACTAAAGGAAACACCAAATAAGGCGTATTTTTAAAAACAGTAATCTTTGATTTCTTTTCATTAAACACAGATTTCAATTTTAGTTAAATTAAAAAATTTTTAAATTAAGTAAAATTTTTGCATCTTATTCTTGCATTACAATGATTCACAGCTCTTTTTGTGCCATGCATTCTTTTCACCATTGCTAGACAATGATTCTCCCCCATCTCCTTTCCAAAAATCGAAAAATACGTATACATTTATTTAAATTTAAATGACTTTTTAGTGTTTCATAAATTAAACAAAAAAAGGTATAAAAAATGTTGATAAATACCAAAACTTGAATAAAAGCAGTTTTTTATGTTCGTAACATAAAGCTAAATTCCTAACAGTGAACTAAAAGGCTCACCGGCATCCTTCCCTGAAACTATAAAGGAATTTTCCCCTGCTTGTGAACACATATCTTATTCTAATATGAAGAAATCGAGAGTTCCAGAATTCAAAAGAGGGGAGAACAATAGATGAAACTGGGGCTGGAAACTAGATTCGGTTTCGAGGAAATTTCTAGGATTTGCATTTGGATTCGAATTCGAGAAAAGCTGATGTTTCATCTTATTTCTAATTTTAAATTTCCATTCTAGATTACAAGGGAAAAAAGTGTAAACAAACTCTTCGAACAGTGAAACTTTCTTATTAGCCCAAAATTCGTTAGCTTATTCTATTATTAGAAGGGCTATTAATTTCGTTTTGACATTTTGTTGCGTTTCACTTGTTGTCACTAAATATTATTGCCCTGTATTATATTTAAAGAAGTTAAATAATGAAGAAACTGCATAAATGTTTCTCGCACTGTGATAAAACAACCGTACTTAGACCTATCAAATTCTGAATAACGTCCGTCTCCACCCGAATATGTGTATCTGGAAGCCCAAATTTGAAATTTGTTCTATTATCGTGTAGAGACATTAGGTATTTCGAAGCAGGAGAGATTGAAAAATGAGCAACGCCTTCGTCAGGAATCGAACCACGGACCACAGGCATGCGAAGAAGGCGGGAGAAATACCTTATATACCCTCCCTTTTAAAGGCCACTGGGGATTAGGGGCCCCAATCCCCAAATAGTGGTGGTGGAGAATCACCATTCACTACCTTTTAGTTCGGGCGCCAGTGTAGAGACATCAGGTATTTCGAAGTACGAGAGATTGAAAAATGAGCAACACCTTCGCCGGAAATCAAACCACGGTAAAACGTTAACGGATTTTTTATTAATAAAGTTAACGATTTCAAAGCGAGCAGTAACAACACTGCTCGGGGGAAAAAATTATCTCCAGCGCGCGAGGCTGTCTATCGGAAATTTTAAAGATATGCTCATTTTAAATTATTTTGTGATATTGGCTGTTGAATTGAATTTTATGGCTTAAGTACGAAGAACTTGATACTTATTAAATAAAGGTAACAAGCAAAACGTTTGAAAAAGCCCCTTTGGGCGTAGTATAAAATATAAAATCTTTCAGATTTTTTTATAGCCCAATGGGTGTTAGCCCAGAAAGCCTATTAATTTCGTTTTGGCATTTTGTGCCGTTTCACTGTAAACGGCGTTTCACTTTTCAAATTGTTGCCACCAAATATTATCAACCTACATTATATTTAAAGAAATTAAATAATGAAGAATGTACGTGAATGCATGTATGTTTCTCGCATTGTGATAAAATAACGGTACCTATAGCCATCCAGTTTTGAATAACGCAATCCTCCACTCGAATATGGGTATCTGGAAGCCCAAACTTGGAATTTGGAATTTGTTCTATTATCTCTTTCATATTTTGTAAAGCGTTTATGAGTTTTTGATTAAGAAACTCAACGATTTCAAAGCGAGCAATGGCAACACCGTACGGAAAAAAAAAAAAAA
>KK120322.1:293255-388213 GCA_000611955.2 Stegodyphus mimosarum
CATTCGGAAGACGGAATTTTGAATTTTTTTTGTTATCTGCTTCATATTTTGTAAAACGCTAGCGAATATTTGATTAACAAAGTCAACGATTTCAAAACGAGCAATGGCAACACTGCAGGGGGAAAAACACTTTTATCTCCAGCGCGTGAGACTGTGTATCGGAAATTCTAAAGATATGCTCTTTGCAAATTATTTTGCGATATTGCTGTTGAGTTGAATTTTATGGTTTAAGTGCGAAAAACGCGATATTTAGTAAATAAAGGTAAACATGGGGGAAAAAAATCCTCTTTGGGCGTAATATAAAATTTGAAAGCTTTCAATTTTTTTTATCAGATGCTATTGGTATTGCTTATATTCTTCAAATCTGCAGATGCAAATATTTTTATCACTCTCCAATGTACCAGTAGGAAACGTAACACAGTTTGGTTCTTTTCACCAAAACTAGCCGGAGTACTGACTAACTGACCCTTTGGTGTTCTCGGCAGTGCCTGCTGACC
This sequence comes from Stegodyphus mimosarum, assembly GCA_000611955.2. Taxonomy (NCBI): domain Eukaryota; kingdom Metazoa; phylum Arthropoda; class Arachnida; order Araneae; family Eresidae; genus Stegodyphus; species Stegodyphus mimosarum. The sequence continues at coordinate 293,753 of KK120322.1, forward strand.
AGGACCTTTTGAGTCTTGCTGTACAAAAGGTTCGAGGCGCATCACCCTTTGCTCTTTCCTCGGTTGTCTCCCCTTCTCACAAAAGGAAAGCGGTGGGTGACTCGTATTGTTGACCGAAGTATGGAAGCCGCATGACTTAACAGATACGACCAGATGCTGTCAACAATCGAAGACAAGCTCTCGACATCGTTCCGACCACAGCTGCTCTTCTGACCAACCATGGGGCTGTTATTATCTCCGAAAGAACAGCCACCGCAGCGTCATCTGATGACAACAAGGAGGAAACTGTCAGAGGATGCAAGATGAATGAATGACTTAATTTCCTAATGTATAAGAAAAGATCGCTGCTGCCACTTCCTCAAGAAATGATATTTCATCTAGTTACCAGATAAATAAAAATACCTCTTCAAGACTTCAAGTAAACAAGTATTTCAATATCAACAATATTCAGGAATGATCTCTAAGCATTAATATCAATCTGTTCAACGTTAAACGAAACAAAAACATCAACGAAAAATGCCGTATTTATCAGTTTTCTTAATCAAAAACTGATAAATGCTTTACAAAATATCAATCGACGGGAATTGATGAGTTGTTATCGCATCAATTCCCGTAGATTAAATTCCGCTTAGGATATTTACTATGCGTTACTGTTATTTAAGTTTTTACATTCATGTGACCAAAGAGCTTATTAATCTTAAAGAATCTTTCCTATTCGCTTTTATCTTTCGCTTTGTGTTTATGTTTGAAGAATTACAAAAGACCAAAAAACTAATATAAATAAACATTAATTAAACTCCTATTAATAAAAGTAAATATAAACGCCAGGGATCAAGTATACTAGGAAGTTTTTCAGTAGTATCATAACCAACGTAGAAAAAATTGAAAGCTTTCAGATTTTACATTACCCCCAAATAGGCATTTTTTAAACGCTTTCTGTGTTACCCTTTTTTATTAAATATCAAGTTCTTCGCACTTAAAATGCAATTCAACAGCAATATCGCAAAATAATTTTAAAATGAAAATATATTTAGAATTTCCCATACACAGTCTTGCACGCTGGAGATAATATTCCCCACCCCCCGTTCAGTGTTGCCATCATTCGCTTTGAAATTGTTGAGTTCGTTAATCAAAAATTTGATTAACGAACTTGATTATTTGATTAATTTAGTGTTACAAAATATGAAATTTTTTATTAAAAAAAATCAAATTCCAAATTAGGGCTTCCAGATGCCCACATTCGGTGGACGATCACGTTATTCAAAATTTGATGGCTCTAGGTACTGTTGTTTTATCAGAATGGGAGAAACATATATACAGATTTATGTAGATTTTTCATTATTTTATTTCTTTAAATATAACACAGGGCGATAATATTTGGTGGCAACAATTTGAAAAGTGAATCAACGTTTATAGTGAATCGACGGAAAATGCCAAAACGAAATTAGTATTCTTTTGAACAAATTTAGCATATCTTTAGAATTTCCGAAACATAGTCTTGCGCGCTGGAGATAATTTTTTTTCCCTCCCGTATAGTGTTGTTATTGTGAACTTTATTTGTTGAGTTTCTTAATCAAAAACTGATAAATGCTTTACAAAATATGAAATAGATAAATAAAACAAATTCCAAATTTTGGCTTCCAGATACTGATTTTCGGGTGGAGAGGTACGTTATTCAAAATTTCCTGGCTCTAGGTACCATTATTTTATCACAATGCGAGAAACATACATACGTTTATACAGATTCTTCATTATTTAATTTCTTTAAATATAATACAAGGCGATAATATGTGGTGGCAACAATCTAAAAAGTGATTCAGACGTTTAAAGTTTTCGAGACAAAACGCCAAAACGAAATTAATAGTCCTTTGGGCTAATAAAATCTGAAAGGTTTAAGGTTTTAACGGTCAGCCGAAACGGTTTGTTAAAGACTTTTATACTCTTGCTGAGCTTGCACTCTACCAGTTTGCTGTTACGCTCACTCTCACTAACAAATTTTATTTTCTTCATTTTAGTTTTTTTATTAGGTATCATTTTCTTTTCATTTACACCATATATAGTTCAAGAACAAAATGCAAAATTTTATTTATAAATACTATTTATAAATGAAATATTATCCTTCTTTCTATTAAGCATATCATTTTAAACAAGTACTTAAAATATTAAATAATTCAGTCCATATAGAATATAAGTTTTAGACCTTTGAGTAAAAGAATTTATCGAAAAAATCAAACTGAGAATTAGTGCTCTTAATAACTTTAAGGATCTATTTTGCAATTAAAGAATTAATTTCTGAGAAAAAAAGAAAAGAATTTTTTTCATGTATTAACTTTGAAAAAAAAATATGATCTCAATCGTATTTTCAGTTCCAATAATTTTTCTTTTTAATATTTTGCAAAGCCCATATTTGTTTCTGTTTAAGAATTACATAATTTTAAACAAGGAGTAAAAATATTAAATAATTTAGTCCAGGTCTGTATAAGGTTTAAAACTTTAAATAAAAGGATTTATCGGAAAAAGGTCAAAATGAGAAAACGCAGTTTAAAGAATATAAACAATCTGAAATGGTCATAACATCATTTAATTCCCTCCCCAATTTCACTTAATATTTAAATAAATCCGTTTATACATTTAAACAGTTTGCTGATAGTTGCAGTCATATTTAAAAAGATTCCTTTTACACTGATTTGACTGAAGTTACGAAAACAATTAAGAAGTAATAAATAAAATAAAATAAACACTAAGGGTGTGTGGCATTTAAAGGGCTGTCAAAATTTTTAAAAGCCTTTTTATATCATTTATTATCGTCAGATGATTTTCAAAATTTCTTTAGCAAAAAATTGAAAAGTCGGTAATTTCATCTATTTTGGAGTACAAAGTCCCCTTAAGTGTTGGCATACATTTTTCTGTTCTTTTCAGTCTTTTCTCAGTTCGTCACATCATTGTTCAATTTTCTTACTAAGATGGTTTTGCAAAATTTTGCTGTCTTTATATTATTAACGTTTTGTGTGTTTACTTTATTAATTAAATATCACGTTTTTCTCGCTTATGCGGCATAAAATTTGGTTCAACGGTAAAATCGTAAAATATTTAAAAACAGCATATCTTTAGAATTTGCGACAGACAATGTCACCCATTCAAAATTCGAACATCCAGGCGACCATGTTCGGGTGGAGGATTATGTTATTCAAAATTTGCCTGCCCTAGATACCGTTGTTTTTGCACAATACGAGGAACAAACATACATTCATGAAGATTATTCATTACTTAATTCCTTTAAATATAACACAGGGTGACAATATTTGGTGGCAATAATTTGAAAAGTGACTCGTCATTTATAGTGCATGAATCAAAATTTCGTTTCGAGACTAATATCCATTCGGGCTAACGCTCTTTGGGCTAAAAAAAAAGAGATTTTTAATGAGCGTTTGAAATTACTAAAATACGCGAAACTTTCTAAAACTCAACATACTAGATTATCTATTTAAGGATAAGGAGCATTTCGTAGAGAACATTCTAAGGTTAGGTTAGGTTTTTCAATTATGGCAAAGCACACGAGGGCTATCTGCCTAAAGGGAGGGATGCCTTCGTGGAGGACTTTCTAAGGGAAACTGGCTCGTATACACGTTACACATGGGGAAAACGCCCATGCAGCCAGCCCGTTCGCGGGATTCGAACCTCGGACCGAACTACCAGTGTTGAGCGTCTTTACCGCTCGGCCGCTGGTGGGCTGAACATTCTAAGGAAAACGGAGTTATTCACACCTGAGGGTGGAACACATGTGAGGGTGGAACACATGAAGGTGGAACTACGGGAAAACCACATAGCCTGCCCATTCCCTAAGATCTAAATCCAGTTCGAACTACCAGCATTCTGGAGACTAATTAAAAAGGAAACCTGAGAGGTATACTGCAAATTATGTAAGGTGTCTCATTAAGAACTCGGCCTTCTTCATTTGGAATGCATTAAAAGTGCGCTAAGAACTGTACCTGTACGAACCATAGCTGTTGAGATAAACGCGAAACAAAAGTATGTCATCATATCCGTCACATCGCCTGTGGTTCCAGCATGATGGAATTACAACGTGCACCTGATTGGCTGGATATAAAATGCTTAAGCCGCTGGATTGGACGTAGAGGTCCGGTTTTATGGCCCCACGGTTCCCAGATCTGACACCTTTGGATTTTGTCCTATGCTGACATGTGAAGGAATTGTTCTATCGAGATCTATTTCTACAAAAAGTTAAGTTTCTCGTGTTGATGCTGCGTATAGTTTGGTGGACACCACGCTACTGCAACGGGTTGCAGTTAACCGTTCCATGGCACGTGCTTGCTTCGATATGCGCGGTGAACATTTTGAACGTCTTTCCTATGTAAATATATGCAAATACGGATGCACATGGTTCCAGTACAGTTTATTTTCGCCTTGCACATGGGCCTCTCGAGCGGTAAAAATCGATGAAAGCTCCAGTTCGGTCCAGGTTTCGAATCCTGGCTAACGCTCTAGCTGGATAAGCATTTTCGTGGTTTTCCCCATGTGTAGCATGCATACGAGACAGTTTCCCTTAGAAAGTCCTCCCCGAAGGCATCCCTTCCGTTAGGCAAATAGCCCTCGAGTACTTAGCCGTAATTAAATATACTATACCATACCTTACGCTGAACATCACGTCATATTTTTCCTTCGCATTTATCTCGGAAAACATGGGTCGTATAGGCATAATTGTTCTTTGGGCACTTTTTATGTGTTCCAAACAAGGAATCTGGGTACGCAGAGTTTGAGTGATCTATAAGGAGCAACGTCTTGTACATCAAACCACCTTTTATTAGAAAGAGCTGTATTCAAAATAACGATGGTGAATAAGTTCTCAGGATTTAGTCATTTGTAAATGCAAATTTCATTTAAAAATGTATAATGTAATTATTATTAAGTTACATACTATACTGCTACATCTATTTATTTGTGTTACTGCTTCGTTTCTGACTTATAACTCTGCCACAAAATTGTTCGTGTATATTCTAGGTAGCAATGCTCGTGTATATTTTAGGCAATTGTTCGTGTATATTCTAGCAGTTCGGGAAAGTTTTTCGTTCTTTTTTCGCGCGAATTTTACTCTTCTCTCTTACGTTGAAATTTCTGCCCTTGTTATAACTGCTACTAGTTGCTGAGAAGTCCATTTGCTAGACATAAATATCTAGGGATTTGTTACACGCAAAAGACACACGGCCCACCAAAGGGACGAGCGGTAAAAGTCGCTGAACAGTGGTAGTTCGATCCGAGGCCCGAATCCCGCGAACGGGCTGGCTGCAGGGCTATTTCCTTGGTTTTCCTTATGTGTAATGTGTATACGAACCAGTTGACTTAGACCGTCTTCCAGGATCGCATCCCTCTCCTTAGGCGGCCCACCAGCGGCCGAGCGGTAAAGACGCTGAACACTGGTAGTTCGGTCCGAGGTTCGAATCCCGCGAACGGGCTGGCTGCATGGGCGTTTTCGTGGTTTTCCCCATGTGTAACGTGTATACGAGCCAGTTTCCCTTAGAAAGTCCTCCACGAAGGCACCCCTTCCTTTAGGCAGATAGCCCTCGTGTGCTTTGCCATAATTGAATAACCTAACCTAACCTAACCTCTCCTTAGGCAGATAACCCTCGAGGCTTTGCTGTAATCACATAAACCAAACCCAAAAACGGAGATAGTTTTGTAGAAAGGTTTCTGTTCATGATGGAGTTGAATACTTTTTTTATAGCATTTAAATTCTCTTTTTCCGAAGAAGAGGAGACCTTCACGTGACCTTTCACGTAGCAGCAAGTAATAACGCCCCTTTTGGACGAGTCTATGTGTTTTGGAAGAATGCCAGCCAAGGTTGCGCTTGAGACGGTTGAGCCATATTAAAAATTTACTGCAATCACAAACACTACATTTCCGGAGAAAGAAATCCTCGAGTGTTGAATATTAATCGACCATCATCACATCCCCAGGCCCAAATCTTCCTTCCATAAAAAGTATTACATCTGACGGTCATTCGATGGAATGCAATCTTTCTTTTGCAAACCCCTTTATCGGGCAAGTAAGCAGGAACCCGTTCCAGAGCCGTCGAAGCCCATATCCATCAAACGATGTTCTAAGCCACTCTATCAACATTTAATCATTATTTAATGAAGATAAATGCACAGACGATAAGTGATCACGAAAAAAAAATTCGGAAGTGAAAGAAAAATATCATAAGAGGATGGGAGAAGGTTGAATTAAACTAGGTGAAAGGTTTGTGGAAAATAAGCACATTCTTTCGCAGAAAATATATCTGAATTTCTACAGGAATAATAAAAAAAAAGGACGATTTTTATAACTTAAACAAGTAACATGCAAAATTTTTTTTTGAAGTCACTTCCTACTTAGGTCAACAAAGAAAAATTTAATTTTTGTTGCTCTTTATTAACATTGTTAATATTTTTTCGTTTCTAATTTATGAAGCTGATGATGGTCTATAATTTCTCATTCTATCCATCTCTTGTAATGCTTCATTATTGCAAGGAACCTTTCCAGTGAGTTTCGAGCAGTCCAGCTCTTCATTTAATATTCCAGCTAATGATTTCACACGACTCAAGGCGACATATGCTTGACCTGCTGCGAAGAGTCGATTAATTCTTCTATTGTTATTTTTTCTACTTTAATTAAAAATTATTATGTTATTTTTCCTAATAATAACAATAAGTAGCAAAGCGTTCTCGTTATAATATTTAATTTTATTATAATTTTATTTTCTCTATAATTTTTATTTAAGTTTTATATGTTTTTTATAAATAAAGTTATTACATTAATTAATAATTATAAATAATAACATAATAAATCTTAATTAAATAAATATTATCATTAATAGTCTACTTGATATAGTGTAGTTTCTTTTCACATTCTCCTTTCGTGAAGCAAGGGGCATTTTAAAGGGTTATATTTTAAACATATATTATTATCACGTTAGCAAAGGAACACAGGGAGAATTTTCGCTATATAATGGCATGTTACATGCGCTTCATTCAACTCTATAAAACTTCAATTCTTTAATTCCATACACTTTAAAAATCTTTTGAACTCTCTCTTACAATTGCCACTTAGTTTTGTTAAATATTACAATCCATTTATCACAGTCATGTACTATTATTTACAAGTTGTTATAATAAAATTGTTATAATATTATAACAATACAAAGTTATACACAAAGTTGTCTTATAAAGTTAGTATATATAGTTGTCTTAAAAACAGCATATCTTTAGTTCCGACTAACAGGAATAAATAAGTAGGAATTGGTTTTAATATGTGAAAAAACTGTATTAACATCAAGTGTCATCCACTACAAGTTTAAAAAAATGTATTTGAACTCGAGTGGATGAATAAAAAGCTCTTTATTGCAAGTCCTTTATTTGGGGCTGATTCTCAGTAAAAGATTCTCGTGGAACCCACATATTACACGTTGTTTGAAAAAGTTTCGAGCACGTAAAGCATCACTTAACCCCTTAATTGCTCGAAACAGTGTTTTATCTATAGATAATAAGTTGCTTTCTACAAAACCATGTTGCGTTCTATTCTTTGTTATGCATGCCCGGTATGGGCGTATTCTAGTAAGTCCATTCGATCAAAACTCCAGACAGCTCAGAACTGTGTTCTGAGACAGATTGTATGTGCCTCATGGTACATTAGGAATGCTAAAATTCATGAAGAATTAAAAATTGAACTGGTCAGGTCGTTCTGTGTTCGCCTGGCCAGACGTTTTTTCGATGGATTATATAATTTAAATAATCCCTCCATCACCTTGTATAGTTATGATATATATGACGATAATAATTTCTGTCGCTCCATGGCGATACTCAACGATTGTATGCCATAATTCGATCTCCTCTGTATTTAATGTGCCTCTTTGTATCTGCTGCTCTCTCTCCTGTGTTTCTATAGATGAACTATTGCATTCAATTGTCTTTTGTAACCTTTATACCTCTATTTTGTCACACCAAAAGTGCGCATTTTTCCTTGCTTAATTCTGTATTTTATTTCAGAACCACCAGCTCGTTCGGCTTTCTGCACATTTAATTGTAATTACCACTGCTGAGGTAGAGACTTTAATTTGTAAATATTGTATACATCTTCTTTATTTCTTACTCTAGTGAACATCTGCTCCATTTAAGATATCATAAAAAATACTATTATTAATTTAACGTAAGCTATTTTTTGTATAGATATTGTTAGAAACCTACTAATGATATTCGATGAGGGGTAGAGCCTTCGGCCCAGGCACCCTGGTGCCAGCACCATGCGACCATGCATGAAAGCACTTTAATAGCGACGGAAAATTTTAACAAGATGTAGAGAGAGTGTGAACTAATAGTAGGAATTAAAAAAGGTGAGTTCTGAAAGGGCTTAAAACATGACCATAAAGTCTGTTTTAAAGGTTGCTGTTGTTAGGACTAATCTCTCTTGCCTGTCATCAGACCAAGCCCATAAATTTCATCGCGGCAAGGAGTATAGGATTACGCTTGCCTTTGGCAAGAGCCTTGAGCACCATATAGGTGACAGTACGATTTTGCCCAGTTCCACCTTAGTTTTGAAGGGGAGCATCTGAGGGTCTCCCACCCCTCTTCCTAAACCACCAATCTACACGAAAAGACTTTCGGCTCGCCATATGTTTAGAGTGCCCCTATACTGCAAAGACACTATACATTTACAAATACCCATGCGTTCTCCGGGATTCGAACCCAGGTCCTACCATGCGGTAGTAAGAGTCACTTGAAGCATTAAATAGGGGGTGATTAATAGTCTTTATTCCATTGATCCAGTTAATACATTTTTCCTAACTTTAATTGCCGTTTTAGGAAAAAAAATTTTTTTTTCTTCAGCTTTATCTTCTCATTACCAATTAATGTGATACGATATTAATGCAATGCACAGTATTTAAGATAGGATAATCCTTAAAAAAAATTGTTTTGTAATAACAGCTTTAAATTAAATCTTTTGCGGCTCAACCGAAGGAAATTTTTAAATTAAATATATTCATATTTTCTTTACCTTTTACTTTTTATAATTTTTTTTGTTTATATATGTATATTGGGAACATAAATGCTAGTTTGAACTCCTTTGGCGCCAACACAACTTATTTGAATAAAAGGGGCAATTTGATCAGAAGGGCTATTAACTTCGTTTTGGCATTTTGCGTTGGTTCACTAATAAAATTGTTGCCTCCAAATATTAAAGCCCTGGATTATATTTAAAGAAATCAAATAATGAAGAATCTACATGAATATATGTATGTTTCTAGCAATGTGATAAAACAACGGCATCTAGAGACATCAAATTTTGAATACGATAGTCCTCGAATCGAATACGGTTATCTGGAAGCCGGAATTTTGAATTTGTTTTATTATCTGTTTCCTATTTTGTAAATTGTTAACGAATTTTTGATTAACAAACTCAATGATTTCAAAAAAAAGCAATGGCAACACTGTAGTGGGAAAAAAGATTTTTATCTCCAGCGCGCGAGATTATGTGTCGGAAATTCTAAGTATACGCTCTTTGAAAATTATTTAGCTACATTGGTGTTGAACTGAATTTTATGGTGTACGTGCGAAGAATATGATATTTAATAAATAAAGGTAACACACAAAATGTTAAAAAAAAGTTTCTTTGGGCGTAACATGAAATTTGAAAGCTTTCAGATTTTTTACTTTTTTATTAAAATTTATTTTGATTAAGATTACCATAACAGAAGCTAATACACTTTCCTCTTGGCCAACGGTCTCTCCAGAGGATTATCCTGCAGGTGGATGTTTAGTGCCCATATTCCTCAAAGATATTACTGTTACAAACGTCTGTGCCTTTCCCAGGCTTCGATCCTGAATCTTGAATCATTGTTGAAAATCTTTTCGAATCTTCGATCACTGTTGAAAACCTTATCAGGATAATAAGACAAGAATAAATATTTTTTTTTTACTTAATTTCAAACCTTGTAAACGTTTGGGTTGGAAACGACATTTTTACAGACTTTGGATCTGTGAAGACTTTATACGTTTCTTCGAACTTCTCCGGGTGCCTCAAGGCACGTTTGTTGCCAGATTTGATTGATTCGACTGTGCGAATCACCGCTAGCATAACATTTAATTTCGAACACGATACTGTTGGCTGGAACAACAAGATTCCATCTCCAAAAGAACAAAACACTCTAGCAGAAAGTCAGAGGCTGATAATGTATTCACGCAGAGAACCACCAATTTGTTATTCGAATGTCGTTCCAGAACTGACCCCTTAATAGACAGTTGACCCTCGGAACCACTTCTCAATAGTTTACCATAACTAATATTTCGCGGAGAGGCTAGTAATTAATAACCTGCAGGTGTTTTTGGTGTTATTTATACGCGATCTTTGATCCGAGTCGTTTTCCTTCCTCGATGGTTACAGTTAATCTGTATCCTGGTCGAGTTTTTCTAGGTTCTACACGCGTGAGAAGAGGAGGAGGAGGAATATTGGACTTGCAAAGAAAAATAAAATTCAGTTGAAAAACCTGATTTTTTGTTTTCTCTCAGTAAATAAATAAATAAACAAGAGAATTATTTCCTCAAATTCGTTTCATTCCCAAACTTTGAGAAAACATTATTTTATTTGATAAAAACTGCAGCTTATTAATAAATCCAAACAAAAAATATCAAGTATTTTATAAACATTCACAACCCGGAAAGACTAAGACAAAGATAAGATCTAAGCATTACAACCCATACAGAAAGTCTAAGGTAAAAATAAGATCTAAACATTACAACCCATACAGAAAGACTAAGATAAAAACTGTAGAGTGATTAGGATTTTTTAAAGTAGGAGACAGGAAAAATGAGCAATGCCCTCACCAGGACTCGAATCACAGACCTCTCGAATACGAGCCGAGTGGGCTAGCCGTTACGCCACGAAAACGTGCTATAAAGAGAGAGAAAGTAACCTTATATACCTCCCTTTTAAAGGCCGACTGGGGATTAGGGGAGTATGTGAGCATCTATTAGTATGAAATGTTTATGTACGTGCAACAACATACGAATGTTTAAAGCAAATATTGTTATAATAACATATTCTCAGTGTTTAAACTAGGTGCATTTCACAGTATTGCTCAATTATTAGTGCATAGTATTTACGTAAAAGTGCATTGTGTGCATCAGTATATAATTATTGTATTGTGTAAAATGTTTCAATATTAGTTTAAAATGCCCAAATTTCAGTATACAGCACCAACAAAAGTTTCTATTAAGCTCCTGACCTTTTAGTTCGGGCGGCCACTGTAGAATCATTACTTTATTTTGAAGAACGAGACTTGAAAATTGAGAAATGCCCTTGCCGGGCTTCAAACCTGGACCTCTCGAATACGCGCCGAGTGTGTTAACCGTTACACCACGAAGATGTACTGGAAGGAGGGAGAAAATAACCTTATAAGATAAAGATTTAAGATCGTACAAAATGAAAAACCGAAGAAAATAACTTTTTCACTTTTTGACCTTCAGTATACAATACTTGTAAATTCATGCAACGTTTAATCATGCAGCAGATTGATTCTTTCTTAGAACTCATATTTTAGAATACTGCTGAAGTCTCTGGGTACAGTTTTTCAGATGTGTTCAATATCGTTAACACAATGAATTTTCAGGTAAGACAAAGAAAACAGGCTGCAAGTTCCAAATCTGGTGAACAAGGGGCATGGTTGAGAACTGTAACATGTTTTTTTGCTGGAAAGTGCTTGACTAAAATGGAACTGTGTGACTGTGCATTATCGAGCAGGAAAAGTTGAGCAGTTTTTCGATTAAACTTTTTCAGGTTTAAAGCGGTGAATTCTTTTCAGAGATTTGTCCAGTGGAACTTTATGTAACATGGTGCTTACTATCTGTTCCTCAGGAAACATTCCTTGTGAATTTTCCCTTTATAATCAGAAGAGCTCGCAAAAAATTGTCTTCACTCGAGATTTCTGAAATTGAAATTTCTGGGCCGTAGCGAACATTCTGCAAGCGAAACAGGTGATTGCCGATTTGGCTCAGGAACATAAGCGAAACACCAATTTTTAGCATTAATTTGTTCAAAAAATTATACTTCTTTTTTCTGGGTACCTTTAAAAACCATAACAGCAGATGTTCACTGAATGGATTATCACTAAGCAAAATAAGATATCAAAATTTTGTTGACGCATTGAGAACCTCGATCTCTACTTTTTAGATCTGGACTATCATTAAGCAAAATAAGCTATCAAAAACTTTGTTGACGTTATGAGAACTTCGATCTCTCCTTCTCAGAGTTGGATTATCATCAAGCAAATTAATCGTTAAGCAAAATAAGCTGCCAAAAATTTTGTTGTCGCATTAGGAGCCCCCATCTCTCCTTTCCAGAGCTGGATTGTTATTAAGCAAAATAAGCTAACATGCTGTTGACATACTGAGAACATCGATCTGTCTTTTTCAGAGCTGGATTATCATTAAGCAAAATAAGCTGCCAAAACTCTGTCGCCGCAGTGAAACCTCGATCTCTCCTTTTCAGATCTGGATTATCATTAAGCTAAACAAGCTATCAAAAACTTTGTTGACGTGCTGAGAACCTTGATCTCTCCTTTCCAGAGCTGAATTGTCATTAAGCAAAATAAGCTACCAAAACTTTGTCATCGCATTGGGAACTTCGATCTGCCCTTTTCTGAGCTGGATTACCATTAAAATCAATAATCAAAATAATCAAATTAGCCAAAATAATATTATTAAGCAAAATAAGCTGCCGAAAGTTTTTTGACGTACTGAGAATTTCGATCTCTCTTTTTCAGAGCTGCATTAATCATTAAACAAAATTAGCTACCTCAATTTTGTTGACATACTGAGAACCTTGATCTCTCATTTTCAGAGCTGGCTAATCACTAAGCAAAATAAGGTACCAAAACTTTGTTGGTACAAAAACTCAATCTCTCCTTTTCAGATCTGAATTGTCATTAAGCTACCAAAACCTTTATTGACGTACTGGGATCCTCAATCTCTCCTTTTCAGATCTGAATTATCATTAAGCTACCAAAACCTTTATTGACGCACTGGGAACCTCGATGTTTCCTTTTCAGATCTAAATTAATCGTTAAACAAAACAAACAATAACTTAGGGTAGGAACTCCAAACTATGGCCAGCGGGCCGGATCTGGCCGCAAGGATTATAAATCTGATACGTCTATCATTTTCTGTAAACAATTTTACAAACTTTGAAATAAGCAAGATAACGTAGTTGTCTTACGTTTTACATAGCATCCAATGTATAAATATATTACCTGTGATTCACGTTCTTTGTAAAGCATATTATAAACATTATGAAATCGTTTCTAAATTTACACTGCGTAAAATACAGAAACAGTGTATCTAAAATTTTACCATTGTATATTTTTCGAGAATAAAGATTTCCTGTATTATCTTTACCTACTTACATAGTAGTATTGTAGGTTTGTTCACAGAAATTTTTGGCAGCCATTTTGTTTAAATCTTAATTTTTCTTCTGTACCTGTTACAGTTTATTTTCATTTTGGAGACTTTTTTCCCTCACAAAACTTGCCAAAATGTGAAATATTTGTAAGCGAAAGTCTGCACTTGATCAAAATGTAAACGAAATGCTTTGATGAACTATAACTATTTAAATCTACTTAAAAGTAAATTTACATTTTAAACCGAACAAATCTCAAAATCACAAAATTATTAAGAGCCGCCTGGCAGCATTTGTTTAGAATTCCCCTTGTAGTGTTAAGGTCTGGCAAACATTTTTTATTGTTGTTGTTATTATTGTTTTGTCTTTTTTCAGTACATCATATCAAAATTCATTTTTCTTAGTAAGATGGCTAAGATGAAAAACTTTGTGGTTTTTATTATTAATTTTGTTATGTCTTAACTTTATTTCTATCACATTTTACTCTGTAATACCACATAAAATTCAATTTAACAACAAAATATTCAAAAACAGTATATCTTTAGAACTACTTTGAATAAAGTCATTCTTTGTGAGTCGTCGAGATAAAGAAATGGAATTTCCTTTATAAATATTGGATGTCAAACTTTCTCTTCAAAGTGCCTTGCGTTAATTTTAACATTCTTTTCCCACTCTTATTCAGAGTGAAACAGAAGTTTTACACTTTCCCAATGTAAGAGAATCCTTCCACAACCATAAACTCCTTACTGAAACTTTCTTTGCATTGACAAACGAAGTTTGTACACTTTTCTCTTCGCTTTCGATATTGCACAGACCGTTTTTATTCCAATAATTTAGCTAACTTGATGCTTCATCAAGGGTCGCAATGTGTTTCAATTCATCTTCTGCGACATAATTTTCGTAAAGGGTTTTACAATTTATTCTGTGTTGAAACACACGCCTCGACAAAAGCTGGTGATCATTACGTTTTTTATTTTTTTAAGATGTAAATCTTGTTTTAGTATTTCATTTATTGTTTCTGCAGATGTATTTGAAGAGTTTTCAATTGATTTATGCTTCGCGAGATTTTCTCTTGTTACCAACCACAGTTTTCAGAAACATTAGAAACAGTACGTACTTTTCCCGGGCTTGGAGTCTTCTTCCCATGTAGAAGTAATGATTGACGTATTTCCTCTTTCGATTAATAATGTTGCTTATTTTGCACTTGGAAATTTTAACACCATGCTTTTCACTACATTTTTGAATTATGGAATAGGAATAATTCTCTTCGGAAAGCGTGAAAACATATCATTCAATCCACAGCTTGTTTACACTTTGGAAGAAGAAATTAGAAGTAGCAGACGATAGTTCTCATTTCAAACAATAAACTGTTACCGGAAATTTTTATTTCAAAACATTCATTTTTTTTTCAAATTCTATGTCAAAACGTTTTAAAAATGCTTTACACCTTCTGTATAATTATTACTAAAGAAGAAGTTTGTTATATATGACATAAGCGTATAAGTCAGGGGTCTTGGCATGATGATATTTTTCTTGTATTACCATAAGCATTTCAATAAAAAGTTAAAATGTCAATTTCAATAAAACCAGAAATTATTTACTTAAACCTCGTACGGATTCCATGCTTAATAATAACGTAAAGGTATTTCCAGACTTTGTGAAATATCTAAGCAATTTGATACATGTATTTTAAAATCAACTATTCGAAGGAAATTGGGCGTTACAACTGGGCGTTACTACATGAATATTTATAATATATGAATATTTATGCACTATAGTTCAATAGAAGTTAAGCTTTTCTCATTGATTTTAAGAATGCGCGGCAAAAACATCGTGGACGAAAACGTCGCGGGAAAAACAAAGCAAAGCAAAAACTTCGTGGTCGAAAATAAAGCAAAGAGAAAACATCGTAGTTCCTAAGACATCGTGATACAAAAATCGTGGTCGAAAATAAAGCGGTTCAAAAACTTCACAGTTTAAAAATATCGGCTTTTTTTTTAGAGGTAACCTTATGAGAGGTAAACCAATTTTTATAGAGGTAATCTTATGGAGTTATTTAGCTTCCTTTTTCTAAGCATTTTTAGACTGTATTTTTCATAAAAATTATCAATAAAGCCTTTTACTTTATTATTGACCTTTGTTAATTAAATATGTAAATTTTAAATTCTGTTAAGTTCTATAAGTTGAGTTAATTTTCTGCTCAGTTTCAGTTTTTAAATGCTTAAGTTTCCTCTTTATTTTTTTCAACAAAAATTTATTAGTTCGTTCAAAAATAGGAAATATGGAAGTATAAGAATCCATCTTTCCTTCTTGCACTCCCAAATCATTGTGCGAACATGCATTTACAACTTTTAAAACCTGAAAACGCGTTGTGTGCTATGTTATTGTCATGCGGTGATTTGTAGGTACTTTATTTTTTACCATGATTTTTCGACGACGATGTTTTTAAACTCCGAAATTTTTCAACCGCTTTATTTTCTACCATGATGTTTTAGAACTGCGATGTTTTCTCTTTGCTTTATTTTCTCCCACGATGTTTTGTATCACGACGTTTTCGCCTTGCGTTGTTTCCTCCTCGACGTTTTCGCCAGCGATGTTTTTGCCGCGACGTTTTCGGCGGACAGATGTGTGTTTGGTATTTCAGATGTGTGTTTCGTTTAGTGATAAATATTCTTGTACTTGTTTCGCAATCGAGCGAAAATGCAACAATATTCTTTAAAAGTCAAAGAAAAGCTGATGTCTAATTTTTTTTAATACCCCACAACTTTTATATAAATGTGTAAAGAAAACTCAGGTATTAATATAAAAGTTGTGGGATATTCAAAAAATGTAGAGGTTAGCTTTTCTTTGATTTTCAAAGAATATCGTTTCATTTTCTATCGATTGGGAAACCAGTTGTTATTTCTAATCCACGAATTCTGAAGTTCAGACGATTCTATTTGGGAGAGTTTTCGATTTCGAAATTCAATTCAAACTCGAATCATAACTCAAAATAAATTCTTATGACTACTTATTTACACACATCTGTTATATTACACTATTTACATGGTTCAAGATTAATTTTAAATCAAAAGATGGGGGATAATTCCCCTTTCGAATCAAATTCTATTAAGAGAAGTCGAGTAACTGCGCACTTCAAAGTTTGTTTTTCGACTGTGTTGCCAAACGGCAGAAGCGAAATTCTATTTCGCTTTCGACTAGTAACACCAGTAAAAGAATATCCCTGAGCTTTCCTCACACTTCAGATGTTAAAGCTATGGCGCATGCGTCAGCTGATTCTGCTAAGACAAGGCCAACTTATACTAAAGCCCCGTTTCTATTAGTGCATTGCAATCAGCTAACTGAGCAATATGGACATAAATCCAGTTTATAATTTTCCCGAAGAAGTTATGAGAACTTGTAAGAATGTTATTTTGTGCATGCGGAGTTTCAAGTTCTTGGTAGAGTCGCTGATTTCGTTAAACTAAGGTTGCGTTAGTAATTGCTGCGAGGTTTTTATTTTGAAATATTATGATTTTCTTCCTGTAACTCTTGAAAGCTGTTGTACACACGGGGACGGAGTAGAATGGAACAGGATGAATAAGCGTCCTTGCCAACTAAATGTCCTGTCAGCTAATTGTCTGTGTCGGCTAACTGTCCTGGAAGGCTAAATATCCTGACGGCTAAGTGTCCGTGTCGGCTAAATGTACATGTCGGCTACATGTCCTGTCGGCTACTCGCTGTTGCTGAAGTGTTTCGGTGGTTGTCGGTTAAGTGTCCACAAACGCTTGTACTCTAGAAGTAAAGAAACGATCCGCCAGCCACTAAATTAGCCTCTGAGAGCCGCACACGCCTCGCGAGCCACACCTATTCCACCCCTGGGCACCTATTGTACGATCACTGGTCCATCTACCGTCTATCATAAGAAAAGCTCTTGCCAGTTAGTTTGCAGCTGTCTGTTGCCGTAGAAACGAGCCTTGACCCATTTTCCATAGGGGTGTCTTAAAGATTTACTTTCCAGTTTGCTATCCTGGCGCATTTAAAGAAGAATTGGCTACCTTTGATTCGCCCCTATTTGAAATATACTAGCCCTGTTGCTATAGCGACTGCCACCCGCTAGACACTGTGGCGGGGCTGTTCTTCTCGTAGGCAGACAGTGCTATATGATCGAACAGCATTGACTCAAAAAAAGAAGGTACAGTCAGCCACATTCAACTTCACGGAGAAAGCCATTCTGTGGTCCTCAGTAGATGGGCGGATGGGTCTATTTGACTTTATTGAGAGGGGACAAGGCTTCAAGAAGCTTTAGACCAATCGCAGTAAGGACGAGTGACGAAATTTATAGCGCGCGTCGACTAAAGTTCTTTGAATATTCTCCCATCATTTCACTAACTCACACGCCGCATTTGTAGTTTGAAAAAAATGGCACAAAACAGTATTATGACCAAACCGCAGCAAAATATACTGCTGTGTTATGTGAAGGAAATTTACGTTTTCTTTTTAAAGGGAAAGTTAACGCAGGAATTTAGGGCTAAGAAAAAAAGAGAGATGAGAGATACCATTGCCTACAACTTGATTACAATGTCTACAATGATTAATTAAAACTTGCCTACAATGATTAATTTGCATTGCAATTTAATTACAAACCAAGTTTTTTTATGCTCACATTAAAACTGTGTTTTCAATTAAACTGTGTTTTGTTTTACAGTCAACGTTAGAAAAATAAGGCAAGAAATTGAAATAAAATATTTCTTCCTTTCTTTTACAGTCTTTAAGAAAAAGAAATAAAATTCATTGGCTCATTACAGTATGACCAATTGCTGCTGCATTGAGCTATCACACATGCATCAAAATATTTTATTTTAAATAATTTATCCTGTAATTAATATGATAGAAAATAGTTTTCAGTAAAAAATAACCAAAATTAATAATCATATATTCTGTACATGTGATTAATTCATATTGGAATTTTTGGCATACCTATATTAGTAATATTTTTTTAATATTACTTTACTGTGATTTTAATTTCTTATATATATATAAGAACTGCTTGTTTCAAATATTCTTCCTTCTTGAAAGCCTTTATTCCCCAAAAGTGATTAAAAGATAGTAATATTATTTTCATGATGGAAGTACTAAAGTAAAAATAATCAATATAGGCTTCCTGCAGCTGACGAAGTTCCTTGTCAAACCAGTGTTTTAACACATTGACACATTAACTAGAAAACTATAATAATAATCAATATCTCTTTTACAGTATAAGAATGAGAATTCTGCTATAAACAGTTAATTCTTAGAGGTTTTTTTTTTTTCTTAAAGTTTGCAAAGAAACAATTACTTTTTAATACTAATAGATTGAAAAATTCTATTTCATGAAGAAAACTCCAGTCTTATAGTATTGCTATTTTATAACATAATACAATAATAATGCATCTGGCTAATAAGCTCACCAGCGGCCGAGCGGCGAGTCGCTGAACGCAGTATTTCGGTTTGAATCCCGCGAACGGGCTGGCTGCATGGGCGTTTCGGTGGTTTTCCCCATGTGTAACATGTATACGAGACAATTTCCCTCAGAAAGTACTCCCTTAGAAACTAGTTTTAAATCGTAATAAAATTACACATACACACAAACAACAACAACAAAAATCTGAAAGCCTGAAGCTGAAAAGAAAAAAATCTGATTTTATATTACCACCAAAGGGGTGTTTTTTTAACTTTTTGTGTGTTACCTTTATTTATTAAATATGACGGCCTTCACACTTACACCATAAAATTCAATTCAACAACAATGTCACAAAATAATTTAAAAAGAGCATATCTCTAGAATTTTCCATACACAGTCTCGCGCAATGGAGATTATGAAAATGCTCTTCTTTCTCTCCCCTCCGTGCAGTGTTGCCATTGTTCGCTTTGAAAGCGTTGAGTTTCTTGATCGAAAACCCATAAATGCTTTACAAAATATAAAATAGATAATAAAACAAATTCTCAGTTCTAAATTTGGGCTTCCAGATGCGTATATTCGGATGAAGGATTACGTTATTCAAAATTTTATGGCTGTAGCTACCGTTGTTTTATCATCAGAATGCGAGAAGGATATATACATTTATGCAGATTCTTTGTTGTTTAATTTCTTTAAATATAATACAGGTATGACATCGACCAATGAGAGTACGAGTGGATTTATCCCTGTGAGTTGATTGTCTGCGCATCATTGCAGCCTCACCTAGCATATTCTCTTGTTGTATCTCGACAGTCTTGACCATGATGTTGACGGTCTCGCATACTGTATTTTAGTGTTGTGTTGGAGATAAACTTTTTGTTTAAGCGATAACTTTTAATTAATTAAGCCGCCCTTATAATGCCACCTAAGCGCTGTGCGCCTGCGAAAGTTTCCTCCGGCGCACCGAAGAGGAAGAAGATGATCACCATCAGCGAAAAAGTGAAACTTTGAGATATGATCAAAGAGGGCAGAAGTTATGCATCTGTGGCACGCCATTACGAGGTGAATGAATCTACGGTGCGGTACATCAAGAAAGATGAAGAAAACATCCGAAAAACTGTTTCAATAACCTTCAATAAAGAAGTGAAATGTGTTGTAACTCCGCGTAATAACAGAATTCTGAAAATGAAAGCTGCGCAGGCATTGTGGATTGCTCATTGCAGGAAAAAGACAGTGAGTTTGGACATTAATCTGATTAGGACAAAGGCCAAAGCTCTCTACGACCAAATCTTGCCTGATGACGACAATGAAGAGGCTGAAGAAGGTGCTGACGAACCTCAAGCCAATAATAGCGCTGCCAGGAGTGATTCGCCTCCTCAAGGACGAGGCTTTTCAGCCAGCAAAGGCTGGTTCGAAAAATTTCAAAAAAGATACGGCCTCAGAAACGAGCTTCCGTATGGTTAGGCTTCCTCTGCTGACAACGATACTGCTTGTAGTTACGCGGAAGAAGAGTTTCCTAGCTTCATAAGTAAGGGAGGCTACCTCCCTGAACAAGTTTTCAACATGGATGAAACATGCCTTTTTAAGGAAGAGGATGCCTTCGCGTACATTCCTTTTCAAGGGCGAAGAGAAGAGGCCAGGCTTCAAGGCCCGCAAAGACCGTGTGACTGTCATCATAGCTGGCAATGCTGCAGGTTTTATGCTTAAGCCAGGCCTTATTTATAAAGCCAAAAATCCACGGGCATTAAAAAACAAAAATGCGGCTCTGTTGCCTGCGTACTGGATGCATAACTCCAAGACCTGGATAACGAAAGCTCTAACCTTTGAATGGTTTCTCCATTGCTTCATTCCCCAGGTGAAGCTGTATCGAGGGCCTCCTCTTTAAGGTCCTTTTCCTGATAGACTGTGCAAGAGGCCATGCAACGGACTGCAATATGACGGTGTGCAGATAGAGTTTCTAACTTTTATTTAACACTACATGTCTAATTCAGCCGATGGATCAAAGTGCCATTCGTACCTTTAAGGCACTATACACTCGCTACACGATGAAGGGCCTCATCTCGGCAGTTGACGATGCCAATGACGAATTCACCTTGAAAGCGTACTGGCGCAGTTACGACATTGCCTCATGTTTGTCTAATATTAAGCGAGCATTAAAGGACATGAAGAGTGAGACCATAAATTCTAGCTCGAAGAAATTATGGCCGAACGTGCACGACTGTCCAGGCTTCACTCCCGAAGAAGTTCATCACTCAGCGTGGAAAAGGCTATGAGGCTGGCTCACATTATAAGGAATGAAGGATTTGTCGACATGACAAAAGAACACATCAGAGCTCTTATCGATTGCCACTCGGACTCACTGACCAATGAACACCTCCTTGAGATGACAAAGTCTGCAAGTGAGTCAAAAAACGAAGAAGAAACTGAAAAGCGTGGCCTTACCCTGGAGAATCTGCAACAATTGTGCAACATGGCAAGAGCGAACAGCAATTTGCACAAGACACTGACGACAATATTGTTCGAGCTGTCGAGTTCAGCAATTGCGTTGATGGGGTGATTTCCTTGCACAAGGGAATTTTGGAGGAAAAGATAAAACAAAGACAACAACTACCCATCACCCCGTTTCTCTCCAAGGTAAAGGCCCCGGCTCCAGCAGAAGAGTCTCCGATTGAACCTAAAGCTTCTACGAATCAAGCCTCTCCTACGCCACCAACACAAGACTCTTCGCCTCTCTCAGAGAGTAATGTTGATTAATGCTTATTACTGTATAAGGATTTGTAATTAACCTTATTAATTAGCACTGACACGTATAAGTAAATACGTATATTGTTGTAATTTTTGTACTAAATGTGTAAAATATATATACTGTTTACGTATTTAAAACATTCTTCTACCCGCATACACGAAAATTCCTGGAGGCAAATCCGACTTCGCGGTTTTTCAGCTTTCGCGGAAGGTTCTAGTCCCCATTAACCGCGAAAAACGAGGTATCACTGTATAATGTCGGGGCGTATAGAAAAAGACCACTTGCGGGTCCTCAGACACGTCAACTAAGTTACTCCAGTTTACTATCTGGACTTACTTAAGTATTACTTACATCTTACTTACTTAAATATCTCAAAATATACCTATATAGATATATGAATATATCTATATTATTGAGAATGTTATCGAATTTAGTTTTCGTTATTGAGAGAAAAAGTTAGAAAACTAGAAAAATCTGCGCGTAATGCTGCAAAATTTATTCCATCTAATGTGGGAAATGAAATATGAGAGAATTGCTTAAGGGTTCTAATAACCATAATCCTCTACACATTTCTATTTTTATCAACTTGCAAATATATTATATACATTTTTGAACAGAAAAAACAAAAGAAATGGTTAAAATACTAATAAGCAGTGAAAACCAAAGTTAATATTTTTATTCAAAGCTCCAAACAAAACTTGTCAAGGGAATATTATGTTCCGAATATATGTTCTGAAGCTACATATAAACAAAGTTAATTAACTGAATAACAAATCGAGTTTCATTCCGAGCAACTTACTGAGACTTCTATCGTCAATTAGCGCTATTATTTTTAATTCCAAACAAATTTTTTATACAATGCTTCAATAGCTATATATATTTGAGGCTCTCATTGAATTGGTCTCTTTTCCCTATTCGTTTTGTTGTCCGAACACAAATAGAAACGAATAATACATTTAATGCCGAAATAAATTTTATAATCAAGGGAAAAAGCTGGGCTAATTACAATCGAAAGAAATATTTATAAACAAGGGAAAAATAGAAATAAAAAGAATAAAAAAATAATAATAATAATGAAACGCTGTACAAAGTACAATGTAAAGCTCAAATTTTTTTACCGAAAAATTTGATTGTCAAATGTAAAGGCTAAATAAGGGCCAGGTTGGAATGCGTACTAAAAATGAAAAAACGTTTTGTTAATGTAAAAGGAAAGGAGAAAAAAATGCGACTTTTGGAGGTGAATTAGTAAAAATGCTACATTTGGAGGGGTTTTGCACAAACAAATTACAATGTAAAAACTAATTACAATGAAAAAACACTGCCTACTTGAAGGGGCTCATTTCCAAATTGTGAAAGTATTAATGCTACGGGGTTGCCTCTCTGTATGTCTGGGCATTTAAACTGCTACGTAATTTCTGACTCTGTTTCTTAGCGTATGAGATTTAGAAAGTCTAGGGAAGTGTCCAGTGTTGTGGGGGTGTGTAGGAATTAGTTGGACGAAAGCTCTTGAATGACTAAAGAACTGAAAAAAGCGATTGCTTGTAAAAGTTGGCATGAAAGTTTTGAAAATGGAAATTGTATTGGTTAGTAAAAAGTCGTCATTTTTCAGGCATTCGAGCTATAAAAACGTCTTCCAGAAAAAGAAACAGGCTCTTAATTAGTAAAAGTTCAGTGGCCAGCTAATTAGAGAGTATTTATTTATGTAAAAGAAATACTAACTTAATTCACTGATGTAGATTGTTAAAGATAGAGTTCCTAAGAATTAAATTCCATATATACATTAAATTCTTGTTGAAGTCATCCACAAGTTGCCTCCTTTCGGTTTAAACAAAAATTTCATGTCACTTGTAACAAGGAATTTAAAGATTAAGGTAAATGATGACTTCTTTAAGCGAAAGAGAAATGTTTTTTTTTTAATTTTATTGTGTTGTAGTATATTAATGAAGTAGCAAACTTCTTCTTGTAGAAATTCTGTATCATTGTTGATTCTTGTTATTCTGAGAAATTGGGAATTAATGGTAATTATTATGAATTTTTTCGAGATGTTAGAGGTCCAGTTGGTTAATTTTAGAGTGTTAAATTTGAATTCTCTTCGTTTATCGTAAATTTTAATTTTCTTGTAATCAATGATATTTAAGTCAAGGTAGGTTACGCTGTGTTGTTGAGGGCTAGTGCTGTGAAGTTTTAAGCTAGATGGATAAATATGTGCTCGATCAATTTTGTTAAAGTTATTAATTGCTAATGATGTCGTCGATATATCGAAAAATGAAGGCATAATATTTAAGTTGTTCCTTTTCTAGTGATAATAGAAAATTCTTTTTTTCTAGTGATAATTTGAATTACCCGTAAACCGAGTTCTTGTCTTGTTCATTAGCTGTCTTGTTTAAATGTGTGTTGAGTCCATAAGGGTAGAGAGATCTCTGTCGCAGAATGTAAATGGATTCATTAAAAAGTCTTACTTTTGTGTTGGGAATAATATCCAAAATTGCTCATTCAATTTCAACAAAATTATGGAATTGAAAATGTTCCATTACTGCGTGTGGAACTGCGGTACTGGAACTGCGTGTGGAACTGCGGTGTTGTTGTTCTTACTGTTTTCGGTATTATTTTGACTTTTAAACTTCTTAATGTGCGACCTATGGTTATTTATTCTAATATACAGGCAATTTTTTGTCTGTCCTATGTAAGTTAAATTACAGTTCTTAAACACGTTATTTGGTAAATACAGTTGAGTTTTTCACAGTGTTTGTATATGTTTTTCATTGGTAGGCGGAAGCGTGGCATTTAACTTAACAGGTTTTTCAAAGCTTGTTGCTTCATCAGGGTTGCCACTCAAATAGGAGAATGAAATTCCCTGACTTTTTCAGGTTTTTCAGGTGTGTTTTAAGAAAATTCCAGTCTATTCACGTTTTGCACTTTGGCTGTGCTAAGAGGTAAATTAATTATGGTGCAAACACAGAAATTCGCCAATTAAATATGACATATATATATATAGTCTCCAAAGCATTATTATTTTAACTATAATAGTAGTTTTCTCCACTGAAGTTTGAGATTAGAATCTGTTCAATCTGGATTTAAAAATGTCTCTTTTTGCAGACATTTTGCAACTAAACTAAAGAAAGAAATGTATTTAATGATATTTTTAAATAAAGTCAGGCATTTTACATTTATTTAGCAGCATACATAGGCAAAAATATGTGCATTATATTTCGTGAATGCCATCATACTGCTAGAATTAGTTTCAGGATTATGCCAGAGAAAATTTCCCGAAATTAGAAAATATTATTTACTAATAATAAATAAATTTAGAAGGAAGAAGCAACATTAAATGATATGAATAATATTAAAATAATTAAACACTGAATTACAGTAATGAAAGATATTTTGGCGAATATATGGTTAGCCTAGATGACAGATTACTATTTTTTTATTTTACTGCAAAATGACAAATAAGGCATTTATTAAAATAATAAACAAAAATATTTAAAAGATTTTGCGGTTATAATACTAGTATAAGTTAAGACCTTCGTACTATTTTGAAAATTTCCGCCAACACCAAAATGCCCCGTTTACTGCTCATCATAATGTCGTCAAATCCCGTGGAGGTTAGAATAGAATACATTGAAGCTATTCTAACCTCTATGGTACCTTATACTATGATTAAAGAGATTCTGTTTTATACAAGAATCGTATTTTCTTTAGTTCAACTGCACTGCACATGCGCATGCGAGTCTCGATCCTCGAGGTTGCTGGAAACTGATTGGAGCTGCGAAAATTGGCTTTATGCCAGTTGCCCGAATGACGCTCACGCGCACCAAGAAAGTGATCGCATCCAACGTCGGCGGAAAACTCGCTTTGGACGGGGGGGGGGAAGGATATCGCTATATGAAATTCCCTGACCTTTTCCAGATTTTGACGAAAATATTTAAATTCCCTGACTTTTCCCTGAATTTTTTGGTCAATTTTCGAATTCCCTGACTTTTTACGGTTTTCCCGGATTTCCAGGTAGCGTGCCAACCCTGCTTCATTCTGTGATTTTAATGTTTTTTAATTGAGCCCGTTATAAAGGTAAAGAGGGGGCTAGCCTACTTTACAGTTTGTTTCTTTTTTTTTTTTTTTGTAAGAGAAAACTAACCTTCGAATAAAAAGAATAAATTGGCAAAAAACCATTAGTTCTTAAATCAGAAGTAGGCAGTCTAATCCCTGAGCAAAATGTAAGAAAACAAAACAGAAAGGTATTTTGCGCTTAAAGCTGCTAAAATATTAAGCAATTATTGAGAAAGCTATCGAATTTAGTTTCCGTTGTGAGAGAAAAAAACTAGAAAACTAGTAGAAAAATCTGCGCGTAGTGCTTCAAAATTTATTCCATCTAATATGGGAAATGAAATATGAGAGAATTACTTAAGGATTGTAAGAACCATGATCCTGTACCCACTTCTATTTTTATGAACTTGCAAATTTATAATATACATTTTTGAACAGAAAAAACAAAAGAAAAGGATAAAATACTAATAAAAAGTAAAAATCAAAGTTAATCTTTTTATTCAAAGCTCCAAGCAGAACTTGTCGAGGGAAAAGTGTTCTGAAGCTTTCAACAAAGTTAATAAACTGAACAACAAATCGAGTTTCATTACGAGCAACTTACTGAGACCTCTATCGTCAATTAGCACTACCATTTTTAATTCTAAACAATTTTTTTTATACAGTGCTTCAATAGCTATACATATTTGAGGCTCTCATTGAATTGGTCTCTTTTCCGTACTCGTTTTGTTGTCCGAAAACAAATAGAAACGAATAATACATTTAATGCCGAAATAAATTTTATAATCAAGGGAAAAAGTTGGACTAATTACAATCGAAAGAAATATTTCTAAACAAGAGAATAAAAACAATAATAATAAAAATGAAACTCTGTAAAAAGTACAATGTAAAGCTCAATTTTTTTTATCGAAAAATTTCAATTTCAAATGTAATGGCTAAATAAGGGTCAGGTTCGAATGCGTACTAAAAATGAAAAAAACGTTTTGTTAATGTAAAAGGAAAGGAGAAAGAAATGCGACTTTTGGAGGTGAATTAGTAAAAATGCTACATTTGGAGGAGTTTTGCACAAATATATACTTACCTTTAAATTTTTTGTTCTACCTTTACTGATTGAATGTATCGTATTTATATTACTCCTTGAATATGTCATAACACCAATTTTTCATTTTACTTTCATTGCATTGTATCGAGTTTTTCTGTTGTGTATTTATATGTAAACTGCGCAAAAAACGGGCGGGGCCAGTTCTATATCTCCCGTTCTAGTGGTCCGATTTAGGAAATTCAAACTGAGTTTTCCATGTCTCGAAAGCGCGACTTAGGATATGTATTAGATTTATATATAGCATTGTTATAATATAGGTATTTTGACACAAAATCGGACTTTTTCTGAAATGATCTGCTGATTTCTTTCCATATTTCGATTTTAGGACTCAAAATATGCCAAACTGCCAAGTTTTGTAAAAATCGCTCGCGTAGTTTTTAAAAAATGAGCTCTCAAAATTTTAACTCCTCAGTGTTAATTCAACTTGGTATGTATTTATTAATGTCTCTTTTTTATTGCACTTACTTGATTCATTCATACACAGTTCGGAATTTAGGTTCACTCCAAATAAAATTCAGCCATTTTTTGGACTTATTTTTAAAATTTGTATTTTGTAAATAATTTTTATAAATATTTGGAATAAAAGTTTCACAATCATCTTAAAGTAAATGTAGTGCTAAGCATACGTGCAAAAAATTAGAGCTTTTACTAAAAATTTCCGGAGATATACCTGAGTTTATATACTGACGCGTTTTGAAATTTGACATATTTCTTGAAAGCGATAATAACGAAAATGTGGTTTACGCACTTTTGTTAAAATTATTTGAGCTTAGGAACGATGTGACTTTTTTTACGCTCAAATGTAAAAAGGTGACTTTTTTCCGCTATTTAAGAAGAGGAACTAACAAGAAGAAAAATTACAGCTTGCACTGTTCTAAATTGATATGCTTGAAAAATCTGTGATTCTCAGTTCAGGTTTTTCTGAACGATTAATGGACTAATCTGCCAAGCCAAGATAGATGGTTCCACATTTCGAGCTTGGTGCACCTCCACAGCTTCAAACTCATCTCTCTCTATAGCGCCAGTTCTTTTGGCACCCCTTTCTTCAACACCACGATGTGTAATTTATAGATCAAGTACTTTTTCTATTTTCAGAGCCCTAGAGCATTTTTACTTAACTGAGCCGGCAAAATGCTAGTTTGTTTTACTTTTTACTAGCTAGGCCCAGCATAACACCGGGAACAGACAGTTGTAGAAAAAAATGTCACCCGGAAAATAAGGAACGGAAAGATAGGCACCCGAAAATTAGGAAACGGAAAATAAGTCACCATTCTTTTGCAATCGAAAAAATAAGGGATGTTTAGAAATATTGCAAAGATGGGAGATAAAAATTTTATCATAACAACCATACCTGCAGAATAGGGAATCTTCTGACGATGACTGAAAGAAGATAAGCGAGCTGCTGGCCTGTCCGATGGTAAAAATAGAGGGTTGACCAGCGGGTCATGGTCATTAGTGATTGTTCCCCTCGTACCCCATGTAGTTATAGCCTTAAGCTGTGGTTCAGGGGTGAAACATTGTCCCATAACTGAGCGTTAAAAGCAGTATCATAAAAAACCGTTGTAGATGAAATTTAGTCACAGTTTGCGATAAGAATATTAAAACCTGCTATCGAAATGACCTTGCTGGGCTGCAGCTAGCTCAACGTCTTACCCTTACCTCGCTCAAGACAGCCCTCTATAACCCTGCCGGTTAAATTAGAATTTGGCAGGTTTCCCCAACTCCGACTGGTTAACAGCAACATTATTTGGCGAGATTTTAGAGTTCTTTTTTTTTCGTTCCTTACTTTTCGGGTGACATTTTTTCCGTTCCTTATTTTTCGGGGGCTTTCTTTCCATTTCCCTTTTTTCCGGCTGACATTTTTTCCGCAAACCGGAACAGACAGGATTTAATTTCTAAAATTAGAGTCCCGGAACACGACGGAAGATTGTCAAGAAAGAAAAACAAAAATAATAAAAAAAATACAACGGCCGGTAAAATAATTAATAGTTAAACCGGTAAAATCATTACTTATTAAAATTAAATAATTAATAATTAGACTAATGAAACAATTAATATTAAAATTTAATAAAAATGTAAGAAGTTATTAAATACATAGTAAACAATTAAATATTAAGATAAAGTAGTGGACCTGTACTTATTTGGGGTTTCTGGAATTGCAATTTCACGCAAAAAGTTAGCAATAGCTCAGCAGGCCTCGGTTTAATTTAAGCTCTAAATATAATATACTATTTCAAAGGATGATAGAAATGCAAACCGTTCTTTTCCAGCTCACCAATAAAAAAATTTTAAAATGGTTAATGCGTCACTAATGAAAATATAGAGAATGCTATAAACAGTAAAAGAACATGGATAAAATCTTACCGGATGATCTGTAGGTATGGGAAAAAAAAAGCTAGAAGAGTCCAATATTTTCTGATCACAATCTCATCTCAGTAGTCAAACAGAATATTACAGAAGAACCAATTTCCGCCGAAATCGAGGGTTAGCTGAAAATAAATGTTACAAGTACCAATTTTCATTACCCCGTCTTTGGTTACATAGTTCCAAAAAGTCTGCAGGTGCTCTTTTTCGAGAGAAAACACAGCGTTGAAACGAAACATTTACCCGCTGTCATAAATTCATTGTACTTTCTGGAGAATAAGCCGTTGACATGCGGATGGGGGCTTCTTTTTCCATAAAAGTCTCGTCCTCTATCCAACGGTTTGCTTCCTAAGGAAAGAAGCACGCATTCAGAAGTTACAATCGTTTTTTAATGTAATTTTGTTATAAAAAATAAAATTTTCGAGGTCAGATTTCTGCTGAAATTGTTGTTCAGTTTTATTAAAACGTGTCGAAGCCTTCTTATTTAGGGCTCCGGGGCTCTCCAGCTAGAATTACAATTTATCCCCAAAACTAAGAAGCACCGGAGTTGAATTCCGGTGGGCTCCGGCGCAATTCCTCACAGGTTAGAGTCCATGTGCCACGCTTGCATCCTTATTTGCTGGAAGTATTACATTTTGCTTGTTCTCAATATGACCAGGAAACCTCCAGATAAGGACACAATCCCATGGTTTATAACTGCGGATGAATATATGGACGACGATGCTTGCTCAGGATGTGTGATAAATAATGTGCGAACTCAGAACTAAATCATATACATCCTTTGTCAGAAAAGTTCGAGGATAATTTTTTTTTATTTTTGAGTTTGCAGTACTAAAAAAGAACAAATGTTGATTTATGCTACCTGGTACGTATTCTTACTTGACGTGACCTTGGTCATGTTTCCCGCAAACTTACTAGGTGGCAGGGCTGTGTTTAGCCACACACTATTCGCATTGTTGTCGCATTCATTAAGGTGACACAATGGATGCTGATTGTGAGCAAAACATGAGCATTAAGTTCTGCATTAAGCTCGGGAAAATCCCTAGTGAAACGTGGAACATGATTAAGCAAGCATATGCAGGAAAGGTATTTTCAAGAAGTCGTGTTTTCGAGTGGCACGAAAGGTTTCGTGAAGGGAGAGATTCAGTGCAAGACGATTGCAGAGCTGATACCGATGCAAACGTGGAGCGTGTAAGAAGTTATTGCAAGAAGACCGTCGTGTAACTGTGCGTATGATATCAGAATTGAGTGTAAATCATGATGTGTGGCATAACATTTTACGAAAAGATTTAGGGAAACGTAATGCAAGAATCATCCCTCACTCACTAACACATGAACAGAAAGAGGAAAAAGGAATAACTTCTGCTGAACTATTGGATAGAGCCAGACGTGATTCCACATTTATGTCAAAGATTTTTGTGATTTTTCTTGTTTCCGTGAAGGAAGAAGGTGACTGAATGGAAAGCTCTGTGACAAATGAGCTTGCAAGCATCGCAGTTGAAGATTTCCCTGCTTGCTTCCAAGCTCTCCAGAAGCATTGGCAGTTATGCATAGATAACCAAGGGATTTGATAGCAGCTAGGATCACTACTTGGTAGATGCAGCTTTCCATTTTTTACGATTTTTGTCCTGGAACTCTTCTGACAAAGGATGTATGTCAAATAAAGATTATAATAAAATGATAGAACAAAAACCAAGTATGTAGAACATATCAAAAAGCTGAAAACTATCAATACTCCCGATATGTCGGAAACTCTTAAAAAACTCTCCCTGCAAGCTATGTAAGAACTCCAAGAAACTGCAGCAAGGAAGAAGTATCTTCCTAAAAATTCCGTTGGAAATAATACTGACGATTGGATTACTCCCAAGAACGTAGTAAAAATGTGCACAAAATACCGATAACAAAAGCTCTCAAAGTAACAGATTTGCAAAACTATTCGCAGATGTTTATAATGAAAATGAAACAGACAAACAAGAAAATGACGGTAAGACAAAATTCCCGCTAATTGTAATACAGCAGGATGACATGGACTGGCTCTTCACAGACAAAATTTTAAATAAAATGTGTACTTCTGAATTTGGAGATCAGATGAAGAGGAAATCTACGGAATCGATAGAATTACGGAATCGATAGAAATTACAGAAAAGTTGCACAGTACGTGACGCAAAGTAAATTCAATTTTCTCACCTATCAACTAGAAAATGAAAAAAAATCAATAAAGAAATAATCCAAACCTTTTCGAAATCTATACATGAAGAGGATATTATTTCTCAGTTCGAAAAGTAAAATAATTTACTAGGAAAATGGAAAACACAGATATCCGACTTCCAGTTTATGTTATCGAGTTTGATAACCCTCTAAATGGGAAAGCGATAATCTACGTAAATGAAAGATATTCAGTTTTAATGTTAATACCGCTCCATATCACAGAAAACAAACCACTCAACCCTGCCCTTTAAATGTCAGAAGTTCAGGCATGCACACAGTGATTTTTTTAAGGAATAAACGTGTGGCAAATGCGGAAAAAATCGTAGAACCTCAGAGTGTACTTAAAATAATAATAGTATAAAATCTGAAAGCATTACGTTTTCCGCACTTAAACCATATAAAATTCAACTCAACAACAATATTGTAAAATGTTTAAAAATAGCAAAACAGCATATCTTTAGAATTTCTGATACACTGTCTTGCGCGCTGGAGACAAAAACGTTTTTCCCCCTGTAAAATGTTGCAATTGCTTGCCTTAAAATTGTTGAGTTTGTTAATAAAAAATTCGTTAAAGTTTTTACAAAATGTAAAATAGATAATAAAGCAAATTCAAAATTCGGGCTTCCAGGTGCCCGTGTTCGGGTAGGGGATTGCGTTATTAAAAATTTATGGCTCTAGGTACCATCGTTTTTTCACAATGCGAGAAACATACACATTATGCACATTCTCCTTTATTTAATTTCTTCTAAAATAATACGGAGCGACAATATTTGGTGGCAATAATTTGAAAAGTCATTCTAATGCTCATTTGCGTTAAAAAAGGAGAAAAACCTAAGGGCCTTTCGTGAATAAGTGCCCAAGTTGCAGAATACTATGTTAATATTTCAATTGAAGTGAGAACCGAGAGGTAAAGCGCTGGCTCGCGCATACTCTTTTTGCAGCGGTTTCGGCCTCGCTCATCACGAATTGAACATGGTTAAGGAAAATTAGTATAAAAGTTTTTATTTCCAATGGCTAGTCAAAAAGTTGCTAAGAACTAAAATCTTACAGACAAGGGTTACAAACAATAGAACTAAGAACATGCTTTTCAAGTAGAAATTTGTAAGTATTTCACTAAATGGATTTAAGAGTTTTAATAAGGGCACCCCTATGGGTTACGATAACTTATGATGGTTAAGGCCGTCAGACCGTATACCCCCTATCCACTTTAGATTCATAGAAAGACCGAAGTCATTGCCTAAGGAGCGTTCTTGCCTCCCAGTATCTCGACTTCTCTGCAAGACCACGAAGAGCCCCACATCGAAGCAGGTGGTCCCGGTCCATTTCTTCTCTAAATCGCAAAGTGGGCAAATAGGATCCCGTGAAATGCCTATGCAGTGCAGGTGGGCGGCAAGGCAATCATGTCATACAGATGGAAACCTGAAACTGCACTGCTTGTTAAGCTATCGGGAATAAGATAAGGACTTATCATTCTCCAACATTTTAAGGCTGCACGTGTCTGAAGATCTCGTAAGATTGTCAGGACTGAGTGTTCGGTGCACACTCTTGGCGAACATATTCGTGAGGAAGTTGAAGTCCTGATCTTGAACAGGGAGCTGAATGCAGCTATGTTCTGTGGTAGAATACTGTGATTAAGTGGTAGGATAACTACACGTAAGAAGGATTTAAAATCCTCTTTTATTAAACCACAGTTATGTACAGCCACTTCCCAACTCGGGAGGGATAACAGAAAATAATGACCGCACTTGGGTCTAAACTGAACAATCAAATAATTAAAAAAATAGAAATTAAGTAGTAGTTGCTCACAGAGCTATAAACGCGAGGTTGGCCTCTAAATGCTCAATGGTGCGTAGCAAGATTTAGCTAATACTAAGGCACTTAGATTTACTTCAATAAGTATTAGAGTAACAGCGCTAAGGCTTAGAATTTAAATACTGGCGAGTCAGGCGAACGAACAGAGCATCAGTGATCTGAGACTGAAAGCTCTCTCACTCTGAGTAGTTCCTCGCTAATCTTTAAATACCAAAACTTGGCTCCACTTCAAATTAGCATAAAGAT
The DNA here is from genome assembly GCA_000611955.2 of Stegodyphus mimosarum. Taxonomy (NCBI): domain Eukaryota; kingdom Metazoa; phylum Arthropoda; class Arachnida; order Araneae; family Eresidae; genus Stegodyphus; species Stegodyphus mimosarum. Next base: position 327,131 of record KK120322.1, read on the forward strand.
GAAACGCGCGCTCATTCTAACGGGAAATCATAGGAAAGGGGAAATTAAAATAAAACTTTGTTAGTTTAAACTAAAACCTTACAAGATTAGACATAAATAAACTTAAAGTACATTATTTGATTTAATCCTAGTATACAGTACACACAGGATTTGGCGACATTACGATGATTAGTAAACGCAGTGTTTAAGATGAGCAGTAAAGGAGTCATTTTGGTGTCGGCAACAGTTTTCAAAATCGCGCCAAGGCTGTAACGTATACTAGGATTTTACCAATCGTTTTTTCTTCAATAAACATGCAAGGGCCCTCACGAATGCTTTAAAAAATTTTTGTCACTACAAATGCCTTCGAGACTATGTAATTGCTCTGGTAAAGGCCGTCACCGGCCATACATTTTTTACAAACTAATGATCTGAGATCTGAAATACTTCAGCTAAAAGTAGACATGAATATAAAAACAACGCATCCAGAAATGTATTTATTTTACTGTTTAAATGGGAAGTTAATATCACTAATTTAATTTTTTTACTGCAGTGTATTAAAAAATAAAAATTATAGGAGAAACAATAGAACAAAGAGAACAGAAGAGATTCCCGATTAAATATTAATAAATGGAAGTCGGAAGTAAGAAGTTAATTGACCTAGGTGATAATTTAATGAATGTCATCTCTAGTATTATATCAAATTTAATTTCGCTTTTTATAAGGTTTAAAACCCTTTGATTCAGTGATTCAGAGTATTTTGTACTTCACTGCACTTTGAGTTTTCTTCGAATAGTTACGTGAACTATAACAACTAAAAATTTACTTTCAGAAATTTAAAATTACTTATTTAAAGTTTGGGAATTTGGAGCTTCCGACGATTAAAATGCTATTTACATTTGGAGATTTTAAGGCCTGAAGAAAATCTCAAGTCCACGGGGAAGCTACTTCGGGGCGTGGAATGCTCAAATGCTAAATGCCTATGATCAATTAGCCCAGATGGGCTTTAATAAGGTATATTTATCTAACCACTAGGGCATTTAGATTGACAACTAGCAGCTAGTTTTCAGCCGGGAAATCGGAGCAGGTAAGGAAAAGAGGCCCCTTCGGCCATACTGACAAACTCTGATCATCAAAATAACCTGACTCCTGAGACAAGAATAAAATTACGTGTAAGGAGCAAGTGAAGGTGCAATATGACGTGAAGTATACATAGTATGTACAGAAAATAAAAGAGAAAGAATAAAAACAGAAGTGTTGAGATTAAAAAAAAACACATGAGAATGAGTTATCTACATATGTACAAATGTGTGGGCTAGGTAACAAAATTGTGATCCCTCATCGTGAAAGGCCTGATATTGTAGTCCTCAGGAATACAGACGTAGTTCAGAGCAGCATCAAAATTTGCCTTGATTCAGTTCAATCCTTTATCGGAAAATTTGCAAATATTTCTCGATGTATTCAATTTGTAAGTCATCGTGCAGAAGTTTATTTCTAATATAAAAATGGGCCCCTGTAATGGTGCGTAGAATTTTGTTTTGTGTCACCTGCAGTTTGTTGAGATCTGAATTAGTAGCAGACGCCCAGAGAGGCTACGCGTAGCGCATAATCGGTCGTAGAATATAAATGCAGATCTGCCTTTTCTTCTTAGATCTAACTGTCCAAGCAGTACACGCGATTGTTATACAACACATCTAGTTTTGTTTCAATATAGTTAACGTGCGTGCTCCACGTAAATCTTTGATTTAAATAAACTCCTAAATATTTGGCTTTATTTACAAGTAGGACACGTTGGTCGAATAGGTAAAGTGGTTGAACCGTGATCATAATTTTCTTCTTTCTTATTAGTAGCAGCTGTAACTTAGTGGCATTGATGGAAATCTTCCACTTGAAGCAGAGCACCATTTCTCAGTGTCTATTATGATATCTTGCATAACAGTGACTGCTCTATTTGTTTGCATAGATCTGACTGTTACCGCGGTATCATCGACGTAGCAAGCCAGCGTAGTATTTCTGTTGAGCTTATACCTCGGAAAATCCTCCGCAAAAAAGTGGTAGAGGACTGAGTCAAGACAGGACCGCGGGGGGACCACTGCAGAGATTACCTTGTAGCCAGAATGGCTCTGTTTGCAGCTTACTATAAAGTAGCGATTTGGAATGTGCGAACGGGTAAGCGAAATTAACATTCTGGGCAGATTTATGATGATCAGTTCATACATTAAGCCGTCATGGCAGACGCGGTCAAATGCTTTGGCCACGTCCAGAATAAACAGTATAGTGCAACTATTATGATGCAGAGCTGAGCCTATAAATTCCACGAGTCTAATAAGTTGTTTAGATGTGGTTCGCTTACTTTTTCATCCTACTTCCTTTCCCAGTATATATCTCGGGCCACGGCCCATTTCCACTCTACTTCTACAACAGAAACAAAGCCTCCTCTGACAGATGTATATGCGGAAGCATCGGAGACCCAGAGCACTACATCTTCAACTGTCCAATGACGTCTGTTCACCATATCCGTCATCCAGGCAACCCAGGTCTGGAATTCAGGCGATTTCTAGTCAAGCACCAAAAAACGTTTAGACAGATAAAGAACATCATCGACTACCTCCACAAACAAGGACTCAATATGTGCCACCCTTAATCTTATAATCCTCTAATTCTGCAATTATTTCAGAGTGCCATTGTCATCTCCACCAAATTGCCTTCAATCTTCATTCATATCTGTGCCTTACCTCCAACTCATGATATTGTATCTATTTATTATTACAAACACCTACCTATAACATTACCATCACCAACTGTAACAATATGCAACTCTGTATATCGAAATGTATAACATCTGTATGATTGCATATCACCTTTAATTCTCAATAAATACGGAAAGGTAGTACACCGGGGCAATACCATTTTTGCTCATAGCGATGATATGGTCCCCCCTGTACTTGTTCCTGTCCTGTGGTTCGCTTATCCGTACTGATCTTCCTGACGTAACTGTAAATAAGGCTGAAATTTGAGTAAAATAATCCGTTCAAAGATTTTTCCAATATTTGAAAGCAAGCTTATGTGTCTGTGATTCTCCGCTTTAGCGATATCTTTCTCATGCTTCGGGAGTGGGAAAATGTTTGCACACTTCTAGCACTGCGGGAAGTAGCAGAGCGCAATATAAATATTAAAAATGCCGGTGGTTCTTGTAATCCCTACTGATCAAGCAGATTCCTAATCATTAGGCTAGTTACCCATGAATACCAGGGGCCTTCTTGGGATCCAATTTGGAGATAATATCTGTAACTTCTCTCGGAGTAGTTAATCCATCATCACTGAGCACTGCGGGAGCACCTAGCCATTCTTCTGCTTTCATTTTGACATGAGTCTCAATGTCTAATTGGCAATTAATACAGTTGAGTTCCTCTTCCCTTGGCTTAGGGCAGCCTTTTGAATAATGATCGCCAGCATATTTTATCCATTTCGGGTCAAATATCCACCCTGCTTGAGCACGATGAAATGCCTGAGCATAATTTCGTAATATTATGTATCCCTCTCGCTTTTTCGTTTCTACTTAATAAATAACGACAAATTATTCTCCATTTCTGCTGTCTTACTAATTACGCAACTCTCTGTACTGGGAAACCTGTTTCTATTAGCTCCTGAACTATATCTGAGGTTGGCGTGTCTATCGGTAAGCTGCGCATAACAACTTTGACTTTCTTATTTTCGGGTAAAATAAATGAGTCTTTCGAATTGCGAACTTCTGTGTGTTTTTATGCTATCAACTTTTGAATCATAGTGGTCTTGAGCCTTCATTATACCTGATTTTAACTTGATTCTAGCTTCCTTAAACATTTCTTTGTATTTTGACCAGGAGCATTTACTAGGAGGAACTTTATTGCTCACTTTGTTGAGAAAGGTGAAATTACCCATATCTTGCTCATTATTTTCGGCCGAATCCATGGTCTTATTACTTATGTTTTGAGTAGGGGCGTGGCTCTATTTGTGAGCTAGTATCATTGGCTCTCATTTCAATAGGCCCCTCCTCTATGGGAACTTGTGCGTGATTGATTGTATTTGCATTTTGGGCGTTCAGTGTATAATCTGAACTTTCATGAATTTTATCACTACCTGAATCTAAGTTTTGACTCAGGTTAAGCCCCTCAAACCTATTTTTCAATGGTGTTATTGGTGTTGTATGTAGTCCTGATATCGTGCACAGTTTTCGTACTTTTGGCTTCGGATTTAGTTCTCTCATTAGTCATGCTGTATTAGGTTATTTCGGAAGCAAGCGTGATCAAAAATGAACAACACCTTCGCCGGGACTCGAACCGCAGACCTTTGGAATACGCGCCCAGCGTGCTGACAACTACACCACGAAGGCATATAAAGAAGGCGGGAGAAATACCTTATATACCCACCTTTTTAAAGGGCGACTGGGGTTCAGGGTACCCAATCGCCAAATTTCGGTGGTGGAGAATCATCATCCAACACCGTTTTTAGTTCGGGGGCCAGTGTAGAGACATTAGGGGTTTTTTGGAAGCAGAAGAATGAAAAATAAAGAATGCCCTCTCCGGGAATCGAACCACGGACTTCTCGGTTACGCGTCGACCGTGCTGATCACTACACCACGAAGGCATGCGAAGAAGGTGGGAGAAATACCTTATAGTTTAACTATTAATGCCGCAAAATGTAAATTCCCAACTAAGAAATTGCGATATTTAGGATACAAATTCTCAACTAAGGGTACTGAAACTGAGGATTCTAAAATAAAAGCAATTAAAAATTATCCTCCACCAATTACTGCGAAAAAACTTTCATCTTTTATTGGCATGTGCTCTTTTTATCGTTCGTTTATCCAAAATTTTACCGATATTCAGCACCTTTGTTAGTTTTAAAACGAAAGAAATCCAAGTTTGCATGGACAGCGGAGGTTAACACAGCTTTTGAAAAAATTGAAAACAGCTCTAATTAATGCTCCAGTGTTGAAATTCCTGGAAGGGAACGAGAATTTGGAGATCGCGGCGGGTGCTTCAGATTACACCGTGGGTGTGGTTTTAAGCAAAACCTTACCCTTGGCATTTTTAGCAAAAACAACCAAGGGTTTTGGCAAAACCCTTGGCATTTTTAGCAAAACCTTAGGTCAGACACAAAGGAACTTAGCAGTGTTAATGGCAGTTCAGAAGTTTAGGATCTACTTTGGAAAAGCCCCATTTACAATCTACTCTGATCATGCGGCTGTAGGTAGATTATATTCTGGAAAGAATTTAACTCCTAGATGGGTCTTAAAGTTACAAGAATAGAGCTTAATAATTAAGCACACTCCCAGCAAGGAAAATACAGTTACCGACGCCTTGTCTAAATTAAAGTGGATGAAAATGGGGACAATAAATGTGCTATGTTAACTGATAAAGTTTTAGATTTCCGGGAAACAATTATGGCTGAATTGCCGAAGGATCCAGAATTCGGTCATATCTATGCTTATTTAAAGGATCCAGATAATTTTGAGCATGCAGATCCTGCTGCAATTGGAAATAGGGCCTGAAATTACGAGATCATAGATAATCTGTTGTTCCATACTAAATCAACAAATGAAAGCCATGAACTGAAACCAGCCATCCCCGCCACACTACGGTTGAGTACTTTGCAGTCATTTCATGACAGCCCCACAGCCGGTCATTTAGGGGTGAGGAAAACGGTGCTTAGAATACGCGAGGCGGTGTATTTTCCGCAACTACAGGAGATAGTAAAAGCGTATGTCAGGTCCTCTAAGTCATAAGAATTAATTAACGACGTTAATCGGCCGGGTATCTAAATAGTATTCGCGCGGCTTTTCCTAACAAGATCCTTGGAATAGACCTTCTTGGCCCTTTTCCCCAAAGCGAGTTAAATAAAAACCGATATCTTTTGGTAATTACAGACCATTTTTCTACGTAGGTAGAAATAATTCCTTTAAAGCGAGCGTCAACTAAAATAGTTGCAGATGCATTCTTACATAAGTATATTTTAAAATACGTTGCACCGTAAAAGTAATAAGCGATAACTGTAGGCAATTTGTTAGTCAAATTTTTGAGAGAGTGTGTAAAGGGATTGACATACGGCATATGAAAGTGGTCCCGTACAGATTACAAGTAAACAACGAGGAAAGAGTTAATAAAAACATTGTTAAAATAATTTGAAGTTATTTTAAAAATTATCATAAACGCTGGGATGGCTGCGTTGATGAACTAGCCTGTGCTTTAAGAACTGCCAAGCATGATACAACGGGTAAAACGCCCGCTGAAATATTTCTGGGTAGGAAGATGTTAACTCCTTTAGACAAACTTTTTTTGTTCAAGAACGAATTTAAACATGCAACTATTCAAAAGCTGATTCATGAAGCTTTGAAAAATTCCTATGTAGCAAGAGAACGGCATAGACTATTACGACAGGAAACGCCGTGAATCAGATTTTAAAGTGGGGGATAAGGTGTTGAAAAGAAAATTCACTTTGTCTGGTGCACCTGAAAATGTCGTATCAAAATTCGGCCATAAATTTGACGGGCTATATATTGTGCAGCAGATCGTTGGGGCTGTGATCTACTTAAAAACAGAGTCGGAAGAAAGAATAAAGGCTAGTCTAGATCAATTCAAAAAATATTATGATCGTAAAGATTTCGATGTCTTACATGATATCTTCCAGGTTTCCGAGTCAGAAGAGGCGGTTTTCCCAGGGGCAATTCGGATCCCATCACCCCCGAAAAAGCAAACAACTAAAGAAACTACAAGGTATCAAATCAGCAGAAGAATTTCGGAGAAAAGAATCCCTCAACGTGTGGAAGATCCAGCGAAGAAAAAATTCAAGGGTGAAAGACAGGCTAGAGACAAGCATTGTCGTGTTATGAGAAGGTCTCGCACTAGACAGTTCCAGGATACATCAAGGAGGTGGCGTAGAGAAAGATTACTACAAACAAGACTACCCGTCGATAAAATTAAGAAGAGGCCTGCCGAACAACCTAGAATTTACAGGCAAGCGTCCTCGAATACCGATGTGCAAAGACCAGTTTGCCGAACAGTAAAAGGAAAAGACATGCCACCAGTGCATCCTGAATGATCACTCATCAGCGGTCAACAAAGGAAAAGCTAATTCCTACAAGCGGACAGGAAGGAGAGACGGAAAGTCTCATACATGAACCAGTTGGCTTGGACACAATTCTGCGACAAACGAATGGCCGAATACCAACCTTCAAAAAACAGAGATAAGTGAATTTTTCTGTAAATCTTTTCTGTTATGTAAAGTGCATGAAAATGTTGAAAATACGAAGTTACAAGATAAAAGCTACTGTCTCGATTGAGGACTAAAGTTACTTCAGCTTTATTTGGCGAAAGCACAAAGTATAGTGTATTATAGAAATGTTATATTAATGTAAAGAACTAGTAGTTCGGTTTTGTTTGTCGAAAGACTAGTTATGAACGCGCCAAAAGATCTGGCCTGATACAAGCAGCTTCGTGTGAGTACTTGTTAATGAAAACTTATTTGCACTTTTGGCGAATAAAAGGATTCATTCAAGTAAATTTTTCATTTTATTCTCTATTGTCTAAAAAGTAATTGTTTGTAAAATGTTGAAATGCTGTTGTGTGAAATTAAATGATACTTTTAATGAAAGTTAAAGCTGAAAAGAGTATATATATTATATATTTAGTGCTAAAAATTCAAAATGTTAAAATTAATGCATTTAAAGTTTAATGTAGTCAATTGAGTTCGCTCAAAAGAAATTTTAGTTAAATCAAATCATGCGATTTTAAGCGAAAGCTTGCATGCGTTTAAGATGAATGTAGAAAATATTTGGTATGCATGTGTTTTGTAGGGCTCTACACCGACACTCTAGTTAATTTTCATGCTTATTAGCTCATGGAGAACTTAGAAATGAAATTAGAGAGTGTCTAAGGTTGTTATATGCTAACAAGTCGATGTGCATTTAGGTGGAAATTTTGTCCACTATAAGAATGTACACCTGCGCTTTCACACCACACCTTGTGAAGAGCCAAAAGGGGATTAAAGTTTAAAATTTAAGCAGGAATATAATTTAATAATTGTCAAAGAATGAAACACCGTAATGTGCAGAAAAACTGAAAAAGCTACGCTAAGTGCAAAAAGGTTAGAAACCTAATAAAAGATTGTAGTGTGAAGTTAAAGTGTTATTTATTGTTAGAGTCATTTATTCATAAGTATTCCTTCCAGATGACTGGAAGTAGGTGACTGAAGCCCAGTTAAAAGATGATGAAGAAAAGTGTAGCTGAACTATGATGTAAAACGAACCTGCTGTTATAATTTAAAATTTTTGTATTTGAAAGTAAACGGTGTATTTGAAAGTAAACGGTCTCAGGTCTTATTAGCTGTAGAATTTATCAGTTTGTAACAGGTCTTTAAGGACCTTTATCTAAGTCTGTTAAATTCTGGCATGGATAAATGTAGGATTTATATTTATTTTAAATAACCAGTAAAATTTAATTGGAAGTTACTTTCCTATAAGCCTTCATTCCCCTAATTGTAGGTACCAGAATATTTAAATTTGGTATCGCGCTTAAGATATGCAAATTCTATCAATGGGAGAAAAGGTTTAATTATCGATGTATCGAAATATCTCGCCTATAAATAAAATCCGAGGTTAAACTCTTAAAGATTCTATTTCTGACTTTAATTCTTGGGGAATTTATAGCATATTGTGTCAGTGTGGCTTAAGTTATATTTGCCAAACCAAAAGAGCATTAAAGTTTCGAACACGAATAAATTCGTAAAAGAACACGAATCTTACGTCCGAAAAGGCGAAATTAACAAATTTTCAATAGCTAATCATTGTTGGAAATTCAGTCACATTTTTTATTTTGGTTCTGCTAGAATTATCCAGAAAGCTGGTTCTATTAGGGAATTTGATTTTCTTGAAGCCTTTCACATTCGCCAAAATTCATTCTGTTTAGTCAAAGATTTCAATTCCAATCCAGGCTTGCATAATGCCTTCAAAATTCTTCTAATTTAAACCCTCATTTTTAGTTACTATTTTTGCTGATAAATGGCGCTATCGGCTCTTCCACTGGTCGCTTGTGAGTTTAAATATAATCGACATTCGCTTTCTCTCTTTTGCGCAAGTGGGAAACGACCGAGAACTCCGGAACCGGACACGTACAACAAGTACGCAATCCTGGAACACGTTTCTGATGATCCTGACCAACGCTGCAATGAAGGAAACTCATCGGACCCTCCCTCGTCGTAGTAAAAAATTAAAAAGAAACCCAAATCCAAGCCAACTCTGCTACTGAAGCCAAACTGCAGGATGCAGCCCAAGACGTGCCTAAACCACAGGAAGAATTCCCTAACCACGAGTCCTCATCGCCGGATGCGGATCCTGCTCCTCCAATAAGAAACCAGGATTCAGATCCCCAGCAACCAATGGAAACACAGGATCTCCAAGCCAACGCCGGTTTCCAGTATCCCAGAAGAAATACGAAAATCCCTCCGATTATGGTTCAGGACACTAACATCACCTGGAAACAACTAAATGATCTCCTTAAAAAAGAAAAAATGGACTTTAAACCAAAAATGAAAAGTAACTATGACTTCGAAATAAAAGTCTTCAATACTAATATACATAGGCAGATAGATCACCGCCTTACTGGATAAAAAAGAAATCAAGTATTACACGGATATGCTGCCGGAGACAAATCGCTTAAGGTTGTTACCCGTATCATTCCGTCATATACTGCCCCAACAGAAGTTGGTGAAGCCTTTGTGAACCTTGAATACACGATAAATAAGGTTGTCCAACTTGCAAGAAGGCGAGGTACAGAAATTCAAAAGATGCCTCTATATCTCGTCATGCTGCCAAAAAGCGACAGAGCCAAAACCATTCAAGACCTGGAATACCTGATGAGACTTCGTGTCACAGTTGAGACCTACAGGGACAGAAGAGGCCCCACTCAATGTTATCGTTGTCAAAACTTTCACCATGCTGAAGCGCAGTGTCACCTCCCTCAGCGGTGTGTAAAGTGCGAACAGGGGCACGAATCCAAAACTTGCACTAAATCACCAGACGAGCCAGCCACCTGTGCGAACTGTGGTTTAAATCATACAGCAACATTTCGTGAATGTAGCCACTTCCCCAAGCCCCGGCAATATTCGCAGGGGAAAATGTTGTATTCAGACAGATTCATCATGAATAATGCTCAGCCACCCCAAAGCAGACACGCACCTGGAATTGCCGAGCTCTCGGCAAAGCTAGAAGAGGCCAAATCATTGATAGCAACTTTTATGGCTGCTATCTCCATTCTGAAGGATACAACTACTCAGCTCAATGCTGGTGCTGCACAAAATTCAATCATGCCTCTCCAGAAAAATCATGACTAATTCTCGTCACAGTTTTTCTCCGCTCACCATTACTCTGTGGAATGCACAGAACATCACACAAAAAATACCCAAATTTCAGGACCTTTTATTCGCCATGAAGTGGACATTTGCATTGTCACTGACACACATGCTAAATCGAAACATAACATCAACATCGCAAATTACAACACTTATCGATGCGACAGAATTAGACACCGTGGTGGAGGTGTTACAATTTACGTGAAAAGAACTCTCTGCTTAGGATTATTATCTGCGGATAATGCAAAAGCATTTGAAGTCATCTGTGTAAATGTTGTATTACCCAAAATCGGAAATACCAAAACTTGGGCACTTTATAACCCTCTCTATCACAGAACCTGATCTGCACTTTTATCTACAAGACCCAGCTCCCACAATCATTGGAGAAGACTTTAATTCAAAACATGTGGATTGGGGCTGCAATCATAGCAACGCAAATGGTCATACCAACAGAGACTATGTTGAAAATAATCCTATCTTCCTATTCACACCCGAAGAGCCTACGTACCGCCCAAATACTCCTCTCAATCGACCTGATATTCTTCATTTTTATCTCTTAAATTTTAACATACCCCTTGCAATAGTGCAAGTAATTCAAGAGCTTTTTTCAGATCATGTCCCCGTAATGGCAAGGTTGGGATACAGCAAGCTAAAAGATGCGAAGAAACGGAAAATTGTGGATTGGGAATTACTTCATAATCTCGCAATTGCATCACCCATAAGTCTGGTATCTCTTAAAACAACAGTTGATATCGAGAATGCTGGAAAAATCTTTACTGGCCACATCACGAACTGGCTCCACGCACCGTTGGAACATAACGCTATTAAACTCACTACCTCAGGTGAAGTTAAAAATATTACCGTTGGAACATAACGCTATTAAACTCACTACCCCAGGTGAAGTTAATTCCTAAAAACAAGAAACCACCTAACAAACTAACTAGCTACAGACCCATAAGTCTCTTGTCTACTCTGGGAAAAATGTTTTAGCGAATTATTTACAACAGACTGCAAAATCACCTCGACTTTATTCCGAAAGAACAACATGGGTTTAGGAAAGGACTTTTTATCACTTATCAACTGGTTCGTATCTCAGAATTCATAGGATCGGCTCTCAGAAATAAACTTAGTATTGCTTTCCTCATGCTAGACGTGACTAAAGCTTTTGACCGCGTCTGGCATGAAGGCCTCATCTATAAGCTCATACAACTACATATCCCAAGAGAACTCGTCCTCATCCTGAAATAACTCCTCGAAAATCGTACCTTCTCAGTTAGTCAAGGTGATTATTATACTAATCCATATCCTATCCTGGAAGGAGTCACCCAGGGTAGTATTTTAGGACCTTTAATCTATATCATTTATGTTCATGACTTTCCAACTTTCCCTGAAGATTACAACTTTCAAATGGCCCGCTACGCGGATGACGCCACGCTTATAAAAAACCTAGGAAACCTAACAACGCTATCGCAGAACTACAAAATAAAATGCAGCAAGAATGAGGCAAAAAAATGGAGAGTGAACATAAATGCAGAAAAATCCCAAATTCTACTCATCCGGCGCTACAAGAAACTGGATAACATCTCCGCTACAGTGACTTTACTTGGAAAACCAATCCCACTCGTAGCCCAAGCTAAATATCTCGGCATCACCTTTAATCGGACTTTCACCTGGTCAACACACATAAACATTACCAGGGGGAAAATTTTCAGAATAATGTGCAAACATTTTCACCTCCTAGCTGAATCTTTAGGTCTTAGCCTAAATACGAAGATGAGTATTTACACGGCGATTATAAGACCTATCTTTACTTATGCATCTCCTGTCTGCGCAAATGCCAAACCAAACGACATTAAAAAGCTACAAGTTATCAAAACAAGTTCCTCAGGACTATCTCCGGAGCTCAGTATTACATCAGTAATAAAAACTTGCAACGCGACTTAAAAATTGAATATGTGACACCCTACATCAACAAGCTCAATGAAAATTTCTTCAAAAAAGCAAATCAAAATCGCATAGCGGACTTTTCAAATAATTTAAATTACGAAATCATAGAAGATGACAATTACAATAGGCCTTTCACTGCCCACACCGTCAACATGTTGGAATTAAACTCCTAATTACCTTTCCTCATGTTTTGGAGAAAATGATGCCTAAACTACAGAAGATCCGAATTTACAACTTGCTTAATTTCAATTTCTCCCTACTTCCAGTACAACTGTGATGGTAAAATCTTTTTCAGTTGCAAATATTTCTACATTTTCCCCTGAAGTTATGAGACATTAATTTCATTTTTCCTGCGACTCATATTCCATTTACAAATTTTTAAAGATCTACTGAAATATATCACTTTTGCATCTCTTCGGCCACCCCTGATCTTCAATCACGTACCTAGGCTGTCAAGGATTAAGTGCATTTAATGCAGCGCTTCAAATTTTGGAAATTATTTTTGTTTACAGCATCATGCACAACTAGACTGTATTTTCTTTCTCAGTAATAGATGCTAAGAATGTTCAAGACGGTGGATTTCGTAGAATTGCAGCCCCTCTCAATAGGTGGCACCACCTGCTGGACTTTTAAATTTTTTCTTTTAAGTTTAAACTCCTCCGGACTTTTAAACTTCGACAAATCCCTCGCCAGTTTTCAAAGGGATAATTTGAGGAACTTTTCATCTTTTTCCTCCCTCCCTCTGCTCCTTCCATGGGAATCACTCAGGACCTTTCATCACCATGTCCATTGTGGACTTCTTTCAGGTTTACAGGGAAGTGCTGCAAAAGCAGTAGAACCCCTGTATAACTACTTTTAAATCAAAGTTCTCGCTTTTGCAGAATTTTTTGCTTCTGATGAAGGGGACCCGTTTAGCCCTCGAAATCGATTGGGATTTTACAAAATCTACGCTGAATACAAGATTAGGCTTCGACTGTATATTATTACCGGGCTACTGCGGAAGCAATGTTGCCGGTTCATGAAGTAAAGCCCGAAGGCACATGACATAATGAAGTCTGGACGTGGAAAAATCTGAGATGAGAAGTCGGAGGAAAGGAGAAAAGAAAAGAAAGGCCAAGCAGGATCAAGGCAAAACGATGACAAATCTCAAATCTGGATGCGTGGCGGGAAAATCCTAAAAGAACAAATGAGCATTCAAGATACAATACGACGCTATACAAAATGCAGATACTAGAGATGCTATAACACAGTGCTACTACAAGAAAATACAACCAAGATCAATGTGATACAATAAAAAAAAGGCTACGAAATACAACCAATTCTAAATCAGATAAAATGAAAGTAAAGACAACCACCAACCGAGGAGCAAGAAAACAGAGTTCTGGTTGTCTCACAGATTGGTGTGAGCAGCGAGTGGTCTGATATATCGATCTTCATAAACAACTTCATAATTGAAAACCTGAGAGTAATTCATATAGTAACATTGGTCTGCTTTGGAGGAAAATGTTTCATTGAATCTTTTTAAGTAGTCCGTGATGGTTTCAAGTCCTTGTGCAAAAGTTCATTTCTGATGAGATAGTCAGCATCGGTAATAATACGTAAAGCTTTATTTTGGTCTGTTTGCAGCTGATGTAGTTGATTCTTGGTGGCAGTATTCCATGCTGGAGCAGCATAACAAAGGATAAGAGGAATACATGTGAGGTGAATGAAACTTTTAGTGCACAGGCTAAGGTTAGAAAATTTTCCGATGACCGGAAAGAATCTGCATATCACACCAATAGCTTTGCTTTTGACACTTTTTAATGTGATTAGACCAAGTGAGCTTTTCATTTAAGATAATTCCTAAATATTTTGCGGAAGTGAGTCACGGAACAGGTTCTTGAAAATGCAAGAGTTCTTTAAAGTTGATATGCTTCTTGTTCTTGCGGAGGATAAGAAGTTGAGATTTACTTGTGTTGATCTTGACTCTCCAATTTGTACAACAATCTTGTGCCGATTATAGGTAATTTTGCATTTTAGTAATAACATGGTTAGCCCTGATGGATTTAATAGCAATCGCCGTATCATCAGCATAACAGGCGAGCAAGGAATAATTATCCAACCCTGGATGAGGAAAATCGAAAATATAACATAGATAAAGAACATGTCCAAGGATACTACCCTGAGGGACACTTGATCTGATTGGTTTTTGTGCCGAAGCTTCATTGCCTTGAACAACAAAGAACGTGCGACGCTGCAGAAAGGAGTATATCAGAAGAATCAATTCTCGTTGTAGACCCATTTTGATGAGCTTAAAGCTGAGTCTCTCATGTCAGACGCGGTCAAAAGCTTTTGTCACGTCCAGCATAAGAAGCGCAACGCTTTGCTTATTGTGAAAGGCGGATCCAATAAATTCCATTATTCTAACAAGTTGTCTTGTAGTACTAAGATTTAGCGAAATCCATGTTAGTCGTTGCGCAACAGATGTAAGTAAGGCTGTAATCTTTTAAGAATAAGTCTTTCATAAATTTTTCCAAGACTAGATAAGAGGCTGATCGGCTTGTATCCATCTGGGTTTGCAGGATCGTTACCGGATTTTGGAAGAAGAAAGATCTTCGACTGTTTCCAGAAATCAGGGAAGTAATTTGAAGTGAAGCAGGCAGTACGAAGATTGGCAATTTTACTTATGATATTTCTTCGTAGATTTCTAGGCATTTTGTTGGTTATTTGATCATTACTAGGAGCTTTTTTGACGTTGAGGTAACGAATGATATTGGTAATTTCTAAAGGAGTAGTGAGCTTTGGGAGATTATAAGCAGAAGGTGACAGAAGCCAAGATTGAACATAATTTTCCGCAACATCTTTGAACGTAGGGTTCATTGGTTATGTGTTGGGTGAAAATTGGTTCTCCAGATGCTCTGTAAAAATGTCCACTTTGTCCTTAACAGAATATGCAATTTTGGAGCCCGAGTGAATGGGTCAAGTATTGATATTATTCTTTTTGAAATTTTGCAGGTATTTCCAGAGGGAGCCGTCATTAATATTGAGTTTAGAAATAAAGTCATCCTTCATTTCTTGCTTGAAGTCGAAAATAAGTTCCTTAATTTTTCTATTTAAGGTGTTAATTTCTCTTTTCAGAACAGGATCCCAATTCCGTTGCCATAATTTAAGCATTATGTTGCGTTCTTGAGTGATATTTCTGATGCTTCTAGGAAATCGGATATTGTTATTAGACAGATGAACCGCGGTGATAGCATCTCTAAAAGCTTTTAAGATACTGTTTGTAAGAATTTTAATGGCGTGATCAATGTCCTGCTTGGTAGAGAGAAGACAGAACTTGGGTGGATGCTTGATTAAAATATTGTGGAAGGTGAGCCAATCAGTATTATGCTTAATAATTGGAGGGTTTTCTTTGGTAACGGCAAGAGAAGCAATAACTGGTAAGTGGTCAGATGTGAGTTCAGCTTTTACTTCCAGTGCAACAGGCAAAGAAGTATTAGAAGAAGAATGTCCAAAATATCAGAACGATTTGGATGCACAGGTCTGTAGGTGGCTTCAGCTGGTACATGCATGGCAACCGGATAATTGCAGATGAAATTATGCAAGATACGACCGTTGGCGTTGGTTCGACGACAACCCAGTCAAGACGTTTGGCATTGATATCCCCTGTTAGGATGATCTGTTGGTCTTCTGGGAGAAGAATTTTAAGCATTTCATCAGAAAACCTGTGGCGAGGTGGGTTATAAATTGCTGTAAAATAAATAGTTCCATAAATTGGTAGCACGACAGCCACAGTCACACTTTCGAATCTAGCAGAGTGGTTAGTAGATATAAGACAAAATTGTAAGGAATTTTTTCGAAGATGGCAGCAACTCCAAAAGGCTATGCTGAGCCTATCACCACGATAAATGCGATAGTTTGGTATATAAAGTCTGTGGGCAGGGAGAACACGTGTTTCAGAAACCATGCCGATGTCAATGGCATATTAGGGGAGAAAGTTCCTAAATTCATCAATTTTGTTAGAGATGCTAGCGGCATTCCAATAACACAGTTTGAGGGGAGAGTTCATATTTTTGAATTTGCTGGTTAGATGAGGTTTTATCTGATTCTGCATTAGTTTCTTGTTGTCTGATGTTTTGAGCTAGTAGTTGGATGCCGGAGCTTTTTAAGACCAAAGTGTTGAGATCATCAAAGATCTTTTTGGCCATGAAGCCAGGAGTAGATCCACTAAGTCTACAACATCTGCAAAGGATTTATTAGAATTCCGCAAAGGATCCATACTACAACATCTGCAAAGGATTTATTAACCACTTCGCCCTTATGAAAATCGCAAATATTTCGTGCCATTTTCTCTTCCAAAAATTAATTTTTTGTGTATAAAACTGGCCTTAGAGTATTTCTTTCTCCCTTTCACCAGCTGTGAGAAACTTTTCAGAAGTTCTATTCAAATCAGATTGAACCGTGTATGTGTCCCACTGACGGTCGCTCAGCGACCCTCTAACGAGGACCATCAGACACAAACGCAGGTGTAACCTTAGTCCGGATATTTCCCCCTTTGACCGCACTTCTTACACTCAACTTCCAAATCTATTGCAATCTGTTACAATGTAAATGTAATTTTTAATTATCAACTAAAAGCTTTATTTAAAGTAAAAATAAGTGCATTAGCCAGTATTGCCTATTTGAAATATCCTTGACTTTTGTTTTATTATTTTCTTGATGCTCTGTAACAAAAATAGTGATCGAATTACTTCTTGTATATTTTTATATATTTAAGTAAAAAAAATTATTTTCTTTATATGAAAAAAAAAATCTTCCTTTAGCTTAGGTATTTAAGGTTCTTATTACAAATCGCAATTTTTTTTAATTTTGAGTTTTTTTTTCCTTATTGTACTTTTTTCTACAGCAAAGAAAGTTTTAATTATGCGAAGTGCCTCTTCCAAAGAGTACGAAGGTAATAACCGTTTTCAGCGGTTCTTGTTGAATAGATTACTACAGGAGTGACCACTCTTTCGAATAATGGACTGAAAATTCAACAATGTTCATAATAAAATTAAGCGGCAAATTTTTTATCATTTTTAATTTTTAAAATTATAATTGTTGCAACTATCTTTACAATTCCATTAATATTCCCTTAAAATCTGAAAGGTTTCAGATTTCAACGGTCTCCTAAAAGGATTTGTTAAATTTTTTTATGCTTCCGCTGAGCAACCCTCCTTTCCTTTTGTCTTTTTTTTAGCTTTATTATTAAGTAGCATTTTCTTCGTACTTAAGCCATACACAATACAGCTACAAAATTACAAAAATTTTAAAAGCTGCATAGCGAGTATTACAAGATATTTTTAGAATTCCCAGTACCATGTTAAGTGTTCGCATATATAGTACAGCCTATTAAACTATACATATTTTTGGTGCACTTCAATTAAATTTATTTGACGAGATTATTCTAACTTATTTAACTGATCCCTAAAGGCTAATTGAAAATGACACCAAAAGTTGCAAGTTTTCAAATATTATGTCTCAATCAATTTTTGTTGTATGAGAGTTAAAATTTTTTTCATAAAAAGTATAGAAATTTTCCAAATATATGTATAGGAAGCAAGAAAACGCACTGAAAGATAGATTTTGTTATTTGTCGGGAAAAAATAAACTACTTCTTATAATTTTATTTTTTCATAACGTGTATAGAATTTTCCCAAATGTAAGAATGGGAACCGGGAGATCTCATTAAAAGTTAGATTTTGTTATTTGTAAAAAACATTGTTTTTTTTTAAATTTCACATTGCCAAAACATGAACATTTTTGTGATTTAAAACACTTCTGTATTTGGAAGTGTATGACTACGACCAACAGTTGCGAACATCCAGATAGCTTAAGGACCCACAGCCTTACGCCGGCTAAGGCTATGGGTATACGTTTGGTATGGCCTACTGCACTAAAAAGAGGATGTGAACAATTTTATGTTATAATAACAGTTCCATACAAAATTTCAAAGTTCAGTGCCTAATAGTTTTTGAGTTATTTGAGATCCATACGTACGTACAGACACTACGGAAAAATCTCTTCTGAATCCATTTTGAAAAAAAGAGTCCTTTTGTTCTACCTTTACACATACATATCATTGAAAAAATTCGACCAAACTTATTCCGAAGTGGTCAAAATGGGTATTTTCTTTGAAATATTATATCCGAAGTTCTTCGCGATTAAAATGCTTCCTTTGCTTCGTATAAGTGAATAGAAGTAGTAAAATAACGTACAAAAGGATGAGTACTCTCCAACAGTGAAATCAAAACTCTTCACTCAAACAGTCTAAGAAATTCCTGAAGAAATCAAAAGTAATGTAGAAAATTCTTTATTTATATTACATTTATCATGTGAGTGTAGGTTATGACTTATTACTGATTATGATAGGGTATACGAGAGAGTGCCTGAGAGGAGAGACGATTTCGTAGAATATTTTCTAACGGAAACTGGCTCGTATTTACGATACACATGACAATAATAATGATAATACATATCTTTCTTTCAGTGGGATGCATTGTTTGCACACTTTATTGAAACTCACGAATATATCAGTCCTTTGCAGAATTTATGTAAAAATATTTACTGGTTGCCTTGGTATTATTACAACCACATTGGCGCCATTAGGCAATTTTTTAAAGAATAAAATGAATGGTAATTTCAAATCGGAGAAATTTATTTATTTCATTTCATGCATGTTATTAGATATATATTTTAATTTTAGTTCGATACTTATACCGCAAACCAGTTACTTACAAATCGTTTTTTGTTTCGTCGTTGCATTTATTTCGCATATCTCCCACATGTCTACAACATTCCAGTCTACAACAATCTTACCGGCCATTCCTAACTCTTCCAAGCAAAATTTAACACTCCTTAATTCTTTAATCCAGTAGTATATAATTCCTGCAGGATTCTGTCTCCTATAGGAAATAGCAGACGACTATTATCGAACCAAAAAAGTACATATTGTCGAAAATGCTTCACGCAAAATATAATTATACATTTGGGAAGGAACTAAAAGAAACAATATAGCAATCCAAATTTCATATATTACTGTTGTTTCATTTAAAATTCTGCAACTTTCAATGCTGTAGCTTCCTCAGTTACTGAGATTTAAAAAAATAGAAAGGTGTCGATTAAAAAGTAAAATAAACATATTAATGTTTAATGTACAAGTTCTGAAAAATGAAATGTAACTTAGAAAATTTTAGTTCAACAATGTCATTCGTAATTGGTGCAACATTAGTCATAATGAAATTTAAGGCGAGTAATATTTCAATCTGTGTAGATAAAGTGATAAAACAAAATGCGTATATTAGGTTTAAAATTTCATTGCAATTCATAGTTCAGAGAATAATATACAGATTATATTCGCAGGGAATCGTTAGGAATTGAAAATATAGCATTTAAAGCCTTCAAATTCCTTTGTTCGTTTCAAATTCCTTTGTTCGAAGGGAGAAGCTGTTGTGGATCTCACAAGAAGTGTTGAGGGGTATCCACTCGGCGAAAGTGATCTCCCAATCCTTTACTTTCCTAAAATAGCCCTACTGTTATCCTTATGCAACACCACTGAGAAGATAAGTGTGACTAAATAACCCATCAATCACCCCTTTTTCATTTTCGCCTCATTCTGGGGGGCTGGAAAAAGATGCTTCGACGTATGTGTCTCGGGGAATACGGTCTAGGCCAGATTTCATCCCGACGAGAGTCTGCCGTTATTAACGGATGACGATGCATTTTCTGTGAACTATCTCCCTCGGGGCAAAGGGCGAAATGGTTAATAACGAATCTATCAGCACAGGTTTTCACTGGTTCGTTTTCAGCTTGTTTGGGGAACATTTCGCAGCCTTTGAAAGAAGCTATGTGATTCTGTCCACAGTTGGCCCACTTGGCAGGTGCATTCTTGTCTTTTTGGTATGTTCTAGAGTCGTGGTTATCTCCACATTTGACACATCTAAATTCGTTATGGCAAGCAGCTTGAGAATGATGGAAACCTTGACATCTAAAACACTACACTGGGCCAGAGCGTCCTTTGTAAGGTTCCACTTTAATATGCAGTCCTAATACTTTACTTTACTTCTAAGTTTCATCAGATTTTTCCGTTTTTTGCAGTGTGATGAGAAATAAAGGATATTTTTAAATTTCACCTTTAAATCTGCGAGATAATTGAGTTATACTTATAAGCTGATAGCTCTTGCTAAGCAATTCTTCTTTGATTTCTTCTAGGACAGTGTCCTCTGGGTTTTATCATTAATATAGATGGCAGGAGGTGTTTTCCCTTTTTTAACTTGATCATTTTGATTATTTTTCTCTTTTGGAGAAATATTAGGGTCGGTAGCATTAGTGTCCATAAGTTCTTGTTTCAGGTTACTAGATGTCTGTTTAGTTTGTGTAGGAATTACGGCATGAGAATGCCCCTTTGTACGTTTACCTACAGTTCGATCTCCTTTAGGTCTTTGTTCTGATTCGTTACCTGAACTGTCAGTCTCTTGATCCAAAGGAATTTCTTTAGAAGTATCGTCTTTTGATTTGCTTGGAGATCCTTTCATTCTTTAGCGTTTAACAAATTTCCATTCACTATCCAACGTTGCAGTACGATTTTCATCTTGAGACTGTTCTAAAGAAGTTTCAATTTCTTTTTCAGCAACTATTAAGGCATCATACACTTTTTGAAGCAAATCCAGCTCACGTTCTTCTTTGACAGAGAGATTTTCATTTTGCTTCTTTGCTTTGAGCTCCTTAACGGTAGCCGCAAATACTTTCAATAGAGAATCCATATTCAAATCCAACAATAAATGGAGCCTGTGCAAATCCAAACCGGCGCCCCGGAACCTAACCCACTCGAAGGTGTTCTGGCAGACGGATGAGGCGGTCGAAACTCACAAGACCCTTGACTTCAACCTGACAGCCAAAGCTACAGGGTAATTATGTGAGGTCAGAATCCATCTAATGACAAACCCGAATAATTAAAATCCAACGAACGAAAATGAACGATAAGCAATTAATGGCAGTCGTACAGCAGAAGGGCGAAAAAGCCGAATACAAAGTTGTCCATTTGCCTGTTTTGAATAATCATATGCTGCAGTAACTCCTCCATCTTTTAGCCTCAAAAGGTATGGGTCTGAAACCCCGCCCCTTGAATATGCCTGACAATAGCAAAATTTTGCGCAGCATTTTCTATTCACTGTTAGTACTCCTCCACAGGTCATCAGATTCAGTTAGACGTAACTGACGGCGGTAAGACTTCGCCGGACGAAGAACTGGCTCTAACGCTGCGGTCATTAACTAACTCTCACTGAAAGAGAACTGAATTTACTCACGGCACTTCGTTGCTGCTACATCTTGGCAAAAGCATCACAAGTTATGCATCTAACTTATGTCTATAACTGCTATTCCCGTTTCGTATTAGTACTCTACATTATTGCTACTAAATTTACGAACTTTCACTGCTGTGGACTTAATGATCAAAGCTAGATCAAAGCTATACACAAAGAAAGATATACACACTATCCAACATTATTAAACACAAAATAGGGCTATGCCCAGGCACCTATATAGTTTTTTGTTTGAAGATTAAACTTGTTCAAAACAGAAGTATAGTAAGTGAAATAAACTACAAAGATCATTACGGGTATGCAGAATGTAGAGTACTTCAGCCCGTGTTTACTCATTATAATGATCCTAAAAAAAGGATCTTCCTGCGGATCACCACGGGAACACGTTTCATAATAAACCCGGTTAAAAGCTTTTTTTTACCAATGGCGGGCCCTCAGCCGACTTCGTCTTGGTCACTAAGAAGGTCAGAAGTGGTGGTCACTTTATTATGGAGGCACCCAATAGGTCTGCCACCTTTGCCTTCTATGAACGGACGAACAGTTACAACCATGCCTGCTCTGAGATTCGAACCCAGTCCTTTGGTGACGCATTTGGCTTCCTTAACAACTATACCATCTGGGAGGCTGGTTAAAAGTTCTGTGAATGAATAAAACAGGAACGTGTTGCAGCCAAGGAAATTAGGAGACACGGAAACGAGCAGTCTAGTATCGCTTTAGGATGAAAATGAAGTCGGAGGAGGCAAATAAGCCCTACGTGGTGAGGGCATAAAAAACTTTGTCCTTAGAACTGAGACCAAAATAAATGTACTTCACAACTTTACACTGTGTTTCTGCAATTTTATGGAAGATGCGACAGTACTCAAAAATTCTTGCACAAAATAAAATATACAGTTCGATTTTGTTTTCACGCGGAAAAAAATTTTAATGATTCATTGCTGAACACTATACGTTGCCAGTCTGATGGCAGCCATGATGATTGGCTGCTACACCACTCCAGACGACACCGCCGATGTTGTGGGTTCAAAGGCCGTTGTGAGCGTAACCCTGTCTCAGACAAACGCCGTGAGATGGTGGGATGATACCACTGGAGGTATACATGTGGCTGTAATGCTTTGAATAGTCGACAATGTTACCGTTGCTGCGCTTCGGGCCTGGCGAACAATCATCCTATCTTTCCTCGCATTTGTGCTCGTTGCCTTCCCAGACCTTCATTTCGTCGGCAATTTTCTTTTAGCTACCATTGCTGCCAACAACGTTGCACAGGAGTGTCTATACGCTGCAGGTGGCAGCCCATTGCTCGGTATGACCACCCAGCTTCACGCAACCTACGGGACCATGTTCGAAGTCGTTTAGTTGTCTGTAAGGTCTTCGATATCGTCGTAATGGCATCTTTAGTTGATTCTTTACGGAATTACAAAGGCAGCATAAAAAAAGATAAAATTTCAGCCTCTGTTACTGGTTTTATACTTTGCGAATTGCGCACTGGAAATGCGCGCTATGATCACAATTCCCGTTCATTTGCCTTGACAGTTTGATCATTTGCATGTTCGATCAAGATGTTTTTGCATACAAAATTTCATCACGATCGCAAAAGTGTTCCTTGGTGCTTCGATTTTTTTTTTGCAACAGATTGTATATAAAAATAGATATTAATTACGTCGAAATCTCCTTGCATATTTTTAATAATAAATAGGCTGCTCGTCATAGAAGAGAGACTAATGCAGAGAAGAAATACTAATGGGTATAGTTCGACCGTCTCAAACGCAACCCTGGCTGATATTCTGCCAAAACACATAGGCTCGTCCAAAATTGGTGTTATTACTCGCTGTTACGTGGAAAGTCACGTAAAAGTCTTCTCTTCTCCGGGAAGAGAGAATCTTTAGGCTGGAGGAAAAGAAAGTCCCCATCCTTCCACACTATTTTGAGAATAATTCGGTCCGAATGGCGCATGCGTGTTTGCGCTCATGGTCGCGGATGAGGCGGTAGAGCTATAATTAGTATGACATACTCTAGATTGCCACTGTTCATATTAGAAAAGTTAATTTTATTTATATTTAAGAACATTACACTCACTTTATTATACATTACTAGACTTCCTCCGGAGCAATTCGGATTCAGAAAAGGACTATCTACCACTAAACAACTTGTCAGATTAGCAGAATTTATTGTCTCTGCCCTGTATAATAATCAGAAAGTTGCTCTCCTCATGCTGGACGTGGCGAAAGCTTTCGACCGCGTCTGCCATGAGGGGCTTATTTTCAAGCTCATCTCGTTTAACTTTCAACGTGAAATGATCCAGCTGATTTATTCTTTTATCAAGAACAGAAACTTCTTTGTCTCCTTTGGGAATGATAAATCTGATCTCCGTTACATCAGGGCAGGTATAGCACAGGGCTCTATTTTGGGCCCTGTTCTCTACTTATTCTATGTAGCTGACTTTCCTAATGTTTTTAAGGATCTAAATAACTTCCTAGGCTGCTATGCTGACGATACGGCTCTTGCCGTTAAGTCACTTAGCCCCACCATAGCAATAAACAAATTACAGGAAATTATGCCACACATTGAACACTGGTGCACAAAATGGAGGATTGCTATCAATGCCGACAAATCGCAGCTCATGATAATTAGTAAGAGAATATAAGAGAATTTCCCGGAATCCACCTGATGTAAAACTGAAATTATTTAATACTGAGATTCCACTTGTTACTAAATCTAAATACCTTGGAGTGACTATCAGTCAAAGATTCACATGGACTGAGCATATCAAAAATGTTCGAAGTAAAGCCTATGGCACTATGAAAAGTCTCATGCCTATGCTTGGAAGATATTCTCAGCTTGACTTAAAAAGAAAAAGGCATATTTACACTGCTATTGTACGTCCGATTATGTGCTACGCCTCTCCTGTCTGGGCTACTGTCAAACACAGAGACCTGCAAAAAATACAAGTCCTACAAAATAAATTTCTTCGACTTATTACTGACGCACATTATTTCGTTTCAAATGAAACTCTACATAGAGACCTAAAAATTGAATATATTAAGGATTTCATTCATAGAATGAATGAAAATTTCTTTAAAAAAGCTGTCATCTGCCCGTTCTTAGATCATTTTGATGTATTCAACTATTTCATTTACGAGGAAGATAAAAATATCCGTCCGCTCGTTGCCCACCTCTGTAGGTCCAACTTTCCCACGTAACAATTATTACCTCACTTGACACTCTATATATTGTATATATTGTATTCTTATCATTTTGCACCATATTTTAATGTTTTATTTACCTGTTTTACATGTATTTAATTGTATCCTTTATATTCTGCACTGTTATGTAAACTCTTATGTCTTTCCACATGTCAGGAACCTCTGTTGATCTCGATCAGTCTTGTTTTCTCTTGCACTTTCTGGATTTCCTACTTTGACGCTGGGTCACCCCCCTCCTTTCCACTTCCATCTTCTTTCACATATCAGGACCTCTCATCGTCATGTGCCTTTGGCATTCTTTTAGGAGCCGATAACGCCGCATTTACTAGCGGCTCTTCGGCAATACATATATGGACTGAATGGACTCACTTTATTAATACAAGTTATGATCTGAAATGCACGAAGCATTCTCCCCAAGCTACAGGAGCTCCAGAACTTTCTTATTACTCATGACATAGACGCACGTCAATCCCTGTAATCGCGCGAACTACAGATGTTACCGCTGTGATAGCCTCAGCCATAGAGGTGGAGGCACAGCTATCTTTGTCAAAAGCTCTCTTCAATCTTGCTATATCAGTGAAGACCGTAGAAATGGCCACGATTTAATCACTGTCTCAGTATTACTGCCTGCATTTGGCATTGTTTATTTCAGTGCTATGTACAATCCTCCTCAATGAGAACATTCTTGCAGATTTACTTCCTACTGACAAACCAGTTATTCTTGCAGGCGATTTAAACGCTAAAAATGTCGAATGGAACTGCAGGCGGACTAACAGTAATGGCAACACGCTACTTAATTTTATCAATAATCATCCAGTATACTTCTATGCTCCCTCAGAGTTTACCTACCTTCCTAGTCATGTTAATAGAGGGGACATTCTTGATGTTCTGATTTCTACTGCCTCTATCCCCATTTACTTAGAGACAAAAATGGAACTGACTTCAGATCATATACCTGTTGTCGCCACTCTAGGCACGAACAAAATTTCTGATACTAAATTTATTAAAAGGACTGACTGGAAGATCTTTAATGAATTTCTTGTCAATAACCCGCCACTTATCCAATCCTTAAAGACTATTTCAGATATTGAACTTGCTGTTGACTCCCTTACTAGTAGAATCCAAAGTGCTTACAACTACGCGACGAAAAAACTCCCAGTGGAACAAAGTCCTGAAATTCTCCCCCAATACATTAGACAACAAATCAAAGACAGAAATAAACTTCGTAAAAGATGGAACCTCACGTGGGACCCTAATACTAAAAAGGAATTAAATAAATTAAACCGAATCATCAAGAAAAACATCATTAATCATAGAATTGAAAGATGGAATGAAAAAATTGAAGGATTTAATGAACCTGGAAATGACTTCTGGACCTTTGCCAAAAGACTCAAAAGCACTCCTGTCTGCAACAAACCTATTACTAATGGCTCTACTATCGCTCTTACGGATCAAGACAAGGCTTTAATTATGGCTGACCACTTGGAAAATCAATTTAAACCGAACGATTTCCCCAGTGACCCGTTATTCACTTATGATGTGAGATATTGCATCCAAGACTATCTTAACGGCCCTTCGGCCCGCTTCAAGACTGATTTTACGACACCCAAGGAAATTACTGAAATTATTAAAAAGCTCAAAAATCCTAAAGCACCAGGATATGATGATATTAATAATATCACAATTAATAATTTACCTCTTAACATCATTACTAAGTTCACTAGTATTCTAAATGCCTGTCTGGATAAATCCTATTTCCCCAATAAATGGAAAACTGCAAAAATCATTCTAATACCTAAACCAGGCAAAGACTGTATGACTCCTGAAGGTTATAGGCCAATTAGCCTACTGCCCGGACCTGGCAAGATTTATGAAAGAGTAATTCTTCGCAGAATGGAACAATACATTACTAGACTTCCTCCGGAGCAATTCGGATTCAGAAAAGGATTATCTACCACTAAACAACTCGTCAGATTAGCAGAATTTATTGGCTCTGCCCTGTATAATAATCAGAAAGTTGCCCTCCTCATGCTGGACGTGGCGAAAGCTTTCGACCGCGTCTGGCATGAGGGGCTTATTTTCAAGCTCATCTCGTTTAACTTTCAACGTGAAATGATCCAGTTGATTTATTCTTTTATCAAGAACAGAAACTTCTTTCTCTCCCTTGGAAATGATAAATCAGATCTCCGATACATCAGAGCAGGTATAGCACAGGGCTCTATTTTGGGCCCTGTTCTCTACCTATTCTATGTAGCCGACTTTCCAAATGTTTTTAAAGATTTAAATAACTTCCTCGGCTGCTATGCTTATGATACGGCGCTTGCCGTCAAGTCACTTAGCCCCACCATAGCAATAAATAAATTACAGGAAATTATGCCGTATATTGAACACTGGTGTACAAAATGGAGGATTGCAATTAATGCTGACAAATCGCAGCTCATGATTATTGGCAAGAAACTTTCCCGTAATCCACCTGATGTAAAATTGAAATTATTTAATACTCAAATTCCACTTGTTTCTAAAACTAAATACTTAAGAGTGACTATCAGTCAAAAATTTACATGGTCTGAACATATCAAGAATGTACGTAGTAAAGCCTATGGCACTATGAAAAGCCTCATGCCTATGTTGGGAAGATACTCTGAACTTGATTTAAAGCGCAAAAGACATATTTATACTGCTATAGTCCGTCCGATTATGTGCTATGCCTCTCCTGTCTGGACAACTGTTAACAGCAGAGACCTTCAAAAAATTCAAATATTACAAAACAAATTCTTGCGACTTATTACCGACGCCCACTACTTCGTTTCAAATGAAACTTTACACAGGGACTTAAAAATTAAATACATCAAGGACTTTATTAATAGAATGAATGAAAATTTCTTCAAAAAAGCACTGACTTGCCCATTCTTACATCATTTTGAAGTCTTCAACTATATCATCTTTGAAGAAGATAAAAATATCCGTCCGCTCGTAGCCCACCTTTGTGGTTCAAACTTTTCTACGTAGCACTTATACTGCCTTAATTGACATTGTATATATTGTATTATATATCATTTTCACTGCACTTTTATGTTTGTATTATACCTGTATATTGTTTCGCACTGTTATGTAACTTTTTATGTTTTTTCCACATATCAGGAACAACTAGTGATCTCTCGATCAGTCTTGCTTTCTCTTCTACTACTTTCTCTGGACTTCTTCTCCTTTGACGCTGGGTCACCCCCCCTCCTTCCACTTCCATCCATCCTTCACTTATCAGGATCTTTCACTGTCATGTGCCTTTGGCATAACTTTTAGGAGCCGATAACGCTGCATTAACTAGCAGGACTTCGGCTATATCTATATGGACTGGACTGGACCGGACTGACTTTATTAAGGGAAAGCAATCGCTGCCTTAACTAGTCTGGTACCACTAATCGGCTCTAAATCAAATTTAGAACTTGCCAAGAAAAGGCACATTTATATCGCAATCATTAGACCAATCCTGACTTATACCTCTCCAGCTTGGGCCACCTATACTAGGAAGGATATAGAAAAATTACAAATACTGCAAAACAAGGCCTTGCGACTTATTACGAACGCTCATTTCTACGTCAAGAATGAAACTCTACATAAGGATCTCAGGAATGAATATTTGCACAGACTAAATAGAAATTTTTTTAAAAAGGCACTAAGATGTGAACACTTAAATAAATTCTCAGTTTTGACTACGTAGCCCTTGAAGAAGGCTACAACTTAAGACCTCTTGCGGCACATTTGACTAGGGACCTAAACTTCCCGACATAATAATTGAACTTTGCAGTTATTGCTGCAGTGTATATATGTAAATATTAACTTCATCTATTACTGTATAGTATGTTCTAAAATTTATTGAATTTGCAGTGTTTCATGTACTCTTATTTGTTATTCATTATTATTGTTTATGTATTCCTTATATTTTGATTTATTGTATTTTTCTATGTACTCCTAGCACTTGCTCATGAATTATGACTTGTCAGGATATCCTCTCCATCGCTGGTCTTGGTTCCTTGCATCGCAGTGTCTGGCACCCCTGTTCTTTTCTCTACTCTCATCTTTCTTCTCTCTTGCTTCAGTTATCTTGCTTACTTGTCAGGAAAAATACATTAGGAGCACTTTGTTGCAAACTTCAGTGAGCCGGATACACCGCATCTTATGTGGTATCCCGGCGATAGATTTCCAGGCTAGACTAGACTGACGTTATCATTGTCATCATCATTCCATTCGCGTGCCTGACGCAGTAAAAGTATTCCGCTAGTATCGGTTTCGCTTGTATGAATTCGTATTCTGAATTTTTCACAATTTTACCTTGTGTTTCCTTCTGGTTATATTAGTAGCATGTCTTTATTTAAGACTCCCAATCCTGATGATGAGATAAGCGACTACGCAGAATCAGCCAGCTCTTTATATCGCAAAGCAGATACCGACGGACAGATGAATTCCTCAAAAGTGCAGCATCCGAACGTAAGGCCAGAAAAAAGAAGTTTCCCTCTGAACCTACACAGGCTACCCCTCCACCTTTTGAAATGGACGATGAAGCCCAAATCCATCTGCAGAGGCTCATTAACGAGCACGAAATAGATAAGGTTTTGGACGTTTTTTCTCCAGCAAAAAATAGCGCAGTACATGCTACCCAACGAAGCAACGAAACCCAAAACTGATGAGCACATATCAAAGGAAATTTTGGATAAGGAACGGATTTCCCCTAGGAAAACCGCAAAAAACCGTGAAGAACCTAAACCCATGGAAATTGTACAGGAAAACAGATTTCAAGTTCTCAATAGCCAAGTCGATAATAAGGAAGGAGGAGAAAATTATGCAGGACCACAACCACCCATTGTTATTCCACATGATTGGATGGAAATAGATGAACTTTTCATGAAAAACTGCTCAGAAGAATACGAATCAAATTTGATTCTGAAACGGAAATTCAAACGGGTAACAATGTACCTACTGCCAACATTCAATCTGAAATGGCCTCTGTAATTTCATCTCAACAATCTGTGGAAAATATTACTCAAAGCCCAGCTTTTCAATTTTCAAATCCGCCAATGGATAAATCTGAAATTCTTGCTGAAAAGCTCCACCGTTTAGCATCAATCAGTATACAGTTAAATTTCTTATCAAATACCGCACTGCAAAGACCTCTTACTAATGAAGAACAACTTCGCTATGCTGCTGTCTCAATTGATAAGCTAAAACTTTCTAAAACTGAAATCCTGCAAACAGCAGAAAAGGCTACAAAACTACAAAAATCCTTATCTTCTGCCAAATCCTTAAAGAGACTTAAGCAGAAACCATCTTCTTCACAAACGAAAGCCGACTGAACCTTTCCAAAGCGTACTCTAAAACGTATCATCCCTATAAACTCCGATTCTGAATCCGAGAAGGAGAACTAGAACAAATTTGCTTCACTTACTTCAGACGACCAAATGGAATAACTAGACATCGAAGAACCTCCATCCACCTCAAAAGAGAACCCTTCCAAAAGTTCGGATTCTGGCTTTGAACATCCAAACAAAACTGCAAATAAAATTCCTCCAATAATCATTCCTGAGGGAAATATTAATTGGA
The DNA here is from genome assembly GCA_000611955.2 of Stegodyphus mimosarum. Lineage (NCBI taxonomy): Eukaryota > Metazoa > Arthropoda > Arachnida > Araneae > Eresidae > Stegodyphus > Stegodyphus mimosarum. The sequence goes on from KK120322.1 coordinate 357,576, forward strand.
AAACAATAAGAACTGATCTTGAAGCTATGTGCACTAAAAAGGCTATAGGTGACCTTAAAGGTGATACCTTACATATTAAACTAAACGATGCTGAGGATTATCGCAATGTTACAAAATACTTAAATGAGCAAAATATACTTTACCATACCTTTCAGCTTAAATCGGATCGTCCAATTAAAATTGTTATTAAAAAATTACTCTCAAGTACTGAAGTTTCTGAAATTGAGGAAGAACTCAAGAAATTAAACATATCATTTCAAAAAGTTAAACAATTATCCAGATACAAAAATGGAAATATAATACCTCTACCAATGCTCCTGGTTTGAGTGCCGCGTACTTAAGCAGGGAAAAAACTTTGTGATGTAAAATTCTGTCTATGAATGTCGTTATTGACTCTTATAAGTCAAAGCCTGACCCTGTGCAATGTCACAGGTGTCAGAGATACGGGCACAGTCAGAATACGTGCTTTAATCCTTTTAGATGTATGAAATGCTCTGGCTCTCATAAATCATGGGAAGGCAAGCACACCAAAGACCTCCTGGACGTTGTGTCCTCTGTGGGCTAGATCATATTTCGTCCTATAGGGGCTGCTCAGCTTGGCCAAAGCCTCAAGTTCACACAGCCAAAGAAACTCAAAAAAGGCCCTCCTATTCCCCCGCAGCTGGGGTCTTTCCAAAACTCGCCAAGAAGCCATCCGCTGTCGCAACCAACTCTGCTACGGATCTCGGCAGGAAGAAATTCAAATTTTCCGTTCTGGATGTAAAGACAAAATCTTCAACAACTACAAATCAAGACTCAATATTCATATCTTCTACGTTCTTCACCGCATATTAAATTTTAGTCTCGAATAGGTCTTCGACCGAGGAGTGCGTGCTTCTTGACGTAAAGCCACTCAACAGTACAATATTTTGAATTTTTTATCTAATCAATAATGTATACTTTGTAAATTTAAAAACAAGCAAAAAAAAGAAAGGTTTCAGACTTTAAATTACGTTCAAAGGGGCATTTTTTAACGTTTTGTGTGTTTCATTTATTTATTAAATATCACGTTCTTCGCACTTAAACCATAACATTCAGTTCAACTGCAATATCACAAAATAATTTTAAAATGAGTATATCTTTTGAATATCCTCTTATACACACTTTCGCGCGCTTTAGATAAAAAGGTTCCCCCCCCCCTGTAGAGTGATGCCATTGCCCGCTTTTAAATCGTTTGAGTTTGTTCATCAAAAATTCTTTAATGTTTTGCAAAATAGGAAATAGATAATAAAAGAAACTCCAAATTCGGGGTTCCAGATGCGCATATTCGTGTGAAAACGTACGTTATTCAAAACTGGATGTCTCTAGGTACCATTGTTTTATCACATTTGGAGAAATATATATACATTTATGCAGATTCTTCATTATTTAATTCCTTTAAGTATAATACAGGACTGCAATATTTTGTGGCAACAGTTGGAAAAGTGATTCAGACTTTTAATGCTTGGAACGCAAAATCGCAAAACGAAAACAGTAGGCCGTCAGGGACAAAGCCCCTTTGGACTAAAAATGCCGAATATTTCCTTTTACTGATTTCTTTTTATGTATCATTATACGTTGCATTTTCAAAATGAATATAGAATTATTTCTATTCATAATGAAAGTAATTAAAAGTAAATCAATAAGCCAAATTATTTTAGTTACTCTTAATTGATGGTAGATTGATTTATCCCCTTGATAAGTCGATTAATCTGCTATCAATAACATTAACTGGTTTTTCAATACTTAAAAAGTTTACTTTTGATTTTGGCATTTTTGCGATTTAGTTTCTTCTTTACTCCTTTACTGTTTCTCCTTTAAAGTAAGGAGGACTGAAAATTCTATATTTTTTTTTTTTTTTTACATTCTAAAAAATATCTTTTCAATGATGTTTTTAAATTAAATTTCCGTTTCTTGGAGATGTAATATGGAGAGTTTTCTTTTTATAATTAGAATTATTTCTATATATTCAGTTATTATTGTTTTTTAACTATGTAGCATTTCTCCACATGTGCTAAATAAAGATTTGCACAGATGCATAATTTATGAAAATTATTTTAAAACTCCGGAATTTAAACAGAAAACTCTAAAATTGCTTAAGTAATGTCTTGGAAAAACAAGCTTAATTGTATAGTAATTCTTGTTACAATTTTGTCAAATTTAATATATTTCTAAAAGATATCAGGATAAAACGAAACCATTTAATTATATAACTAGTCTAACATGCTTAATAGAATTAGTGAATTGCGGTGAATTACAGCGGACTGGAACATTCGGCCTGACGGCCTTTACTCAGCAAATAGTGGCCCTACTGCGTAGTCCTTATTAGTACTTAAAAATTCCACATAGAAATAAAGTGGAAAAAATGTTTAAAGTCCAAAAGAAAAATAATTAGCTCTTATGGGTAGACAGCGCCCGAACACGCAATCGAAAGTCGAGGGTTAAAAACCGCTCAGTTGTGGAGTGCTACGTCAGAAATTGGTTTTATTTTAGTCTTCTTCGGCGAACTTTACCATGGTCATTACTGCTTGGAAACTAAATCTCAATTTATCTGAAGTTGACTTAGCTGATCTAATTTTTTTAACAAGTGTGATGACTGTAGATAAGAGTTGACTTATTTTTTCATCTTTTAACCATGAAATTATTTGTGAGAGTTCATTCGGGAGTGGTTTAGTTTTTCCTTTTACTTTCTCACTATAAGAGATTTCTGGCTGAGCTGCATTGTTTGAGGTATTATTCGTAGGTAAGGTAAATGGGAAATTTTCTGCATTAAATTCAGGGCTGAATTTTTCTGATTTCTGCTCTATTTTCTCGGTTTCAAATCTTTTTCGGTAAACGCTACATCCCCGATAACTGCTGACATGTTCGCCACTGCAAAAAATGCACTTTGGCTTTTCTTCTTTTTTCAGGTTGCATTGATTACTTCTATGAGATTGCCCGCATTTATGACATCTTTCTGGGTTATTACATCTGGCTTGTGCGTGTCCAAACTCTTGACAACGAAAACACTGCGTTGGGCGTTTGCGTGGGGAAAACTTCTCAATTGTTACGTTAAAACTGAAGATTCTATTGATGTTATGTCTATTGACTCTATTGATGTCTATCCTTCTGTATTTTTCTTTAATTCTAGTAGATAGATTGGTAGCTTAACGATGCTGTCCCGCCTTCTGCGGATGAATTGTTTTACTTTGAGGATTGGAAATTTACGCCTTTCTAGACCATTAAAGATAGCTTCTTCTTTGATAGATGCCGTCACTCCTTTAAGAATCTCTTTTAATGGGTTTTAGCTATTCAGTAAGAATGAATGAAACGAAATTTTCTGATCAAGTAAAATTTGACACATCTTTCTATAGTCCTGAGTATTTTTTGTGTAAACATGAATAGATTTTCACTTCAGAGGTGATTCGTAAGACGTAAATCAGTGGTCGGTGTTCAAGCGTACAGTCGAATGCGGCTTTTACCTGTCATTTAAGTGGCTCATAGGCTAATGGCGGTGAAAATGATAAATAAGCATTACACGCCACATAAAAGTGCATGAGTTTGAAAAACGAAAAATTTTGAAGAAATAGTTGAAAAAAGACTCTGGAAAGCCATGGAACTGATGACAAGAAAAGTTGATGAACAGGAGCTCCTGGTGCCATCTACATGTAACTTTGGTAATCAACACCGCTGCGGTAATTGAGGAAAGTCTCTTGTAACTAGCAGAGTTCATTGGCATATCAAAATCCAGTGCTGAAAAGAGTTCTAAAAAAATAATAAATGGAAAGATAAGCTATATACAAAAATACATCATGATACAGGGTGAATAAGTGCATAAAAAAATAAGATTTCTTGAGAAGCTCGGAGTGGTGAAAAATGAAGGTAGCTGAACTTGAAAATTGAAGGAAAACTTGTAAAATCTTGATAAAATGGTTCTAAAATTTGAAAAACAAGTAAGAAAAATAAATTTTCATTTGATTACAATGGTTAATTTCAGAAGTTGAATTTGAGAAGAGAACTTGAAGAAAAATTTTAAGACCAGAGTTTCGGACTCGCCATCATGGAACCGTTGGGCGGAGCCTTGCTTAATGGCGTTCAGCTCGCAATTTGTGACAGTAACCAGTTCAATAAAGGAAAATATAGGAGATCAAGAGATGCATATTCGAAGTAGATTAAGAAACTTCTAAATTTTAATATTTAGGATTATGATGGATACTCTGTGGTCTTTAAAAAGGCTGTAGGATGGTAAGATCTTAGTTCGCTAAATTTTGGATTTGAAAATAATTAGAGTTTAATATGGAAGTAAAGAAATTGTGCGATGAGCTTAGCAAATAATCCTGAGTATGAGGAATATTCAAGTGTTTGAGAATTTCTAACAAACAATGGAGCATTAGTGATGTTTCTTAAAATTCTAATTTGAAAAATTATTATTCTATTTTTATTTTTCTTAGACGTAGTGGCTTAGATAGGAGAAGCGTAAAATAAAATGGGACGAATTAGCGAGATGCATAGCAGGCGTTTAAGTTTTGAATTCAAACGAGATTTCTTACCAATTAGACAATAAATAGCCATATAAGCTTGATTTGCTTTTGTTAATGCATAATTGGCATATTCATTGTATGAAAGTTGGTTGTCCAGGATGACTTCGAGATATTTGACTGAAATTTTGAGGGGAATTTCTTCATTATCTTGAGTGAGAGAATGATGAATGTGAATATTTTTTCGATAGCAGCGAAAGAGAAATATTGAACTTTGGGAGCTATTTAGTTTAAGTTTCCATAAACGAAACCAACGATAAAGCGCATTTAATCCAAATTGAAGATTTTCCGTAGCATGATTTGGATCTCTAGATTTAGAATAAATGATTGTATCAACCGTATATTTTGCAATTTCTCAGTTCAATGGCGTAGACATATGATTGAAATAAATATTAAAAAACAGAGGGGCTAAGACAGATTCCTGTGGAGCAGATGTAAATTCTTTTTCTTTTCGATAGAGAATCTCCCACTTTAACTTGAAATGTTCTATTTTTAAATAGGGTTTTAGCAAATAAATAAGATAGGTGGGAATTTCTAGATTAATTGTTTTATATAATAATCCATTGTGCTAAATTCGGTCTAAAGCTTTCTCTACGGCTAGGAAGCAGGAAGCAAAACTGTTTTTATTATTAAAAGCTTCAGCGATGGTTTGAACTACATTTAAAATTTGCATAATAGTTGAAGGGCCATGACGGAATCAAAATTGATTATTTTTGATTAAAGCATGATCAGTAATGTAAAGTAGTGAGACGATTTTCAATAAGGCGTTCAAAAATTTTTCTTAAGCAAGGAAGAAGACTGATCGGGAGGTAGCTGCTCGGCTGGTGAGGATTTTTGCTAGGTTTCAAAATAGCAATAATAATGGCATGCTTCCATGACTGCGAGAAATAGGCGTTCCGAAAGCAGGCGTTGAAGATATTGGAGAGAAGAGTGAAATTTCGAGGTGCTTCTTTGAGCGCTCTATTTGTGATCAGATTATAACCAGCGAGGATGTAATTTTTTAATAAATTTGGAAACTTCGGCCGGAGCAGTAGGAGAAGTAGGAAACTATGGTTTTGTGAGAAGAAGTACTCAATTTCATTGTTGATTTCATCTTCATGCTCAGTATCATAGGAGTAGTTATTTGTAAAACTTTCTTGAAAAGTATCGGCAAAAGCGTCAGCTATTTCGGCTTCCGTACGAGCAGTGCAGGTAATTAAATGTAAGCCAATTTATAATTTTCTTCTGTGCAGGAAAGTGAGGATGGAAACCATAGAGGGTGAAAATCACAGCAAGGTGATCGGAATTCGGAATTAAGTTCATCAAGTACTTCAAGGTGCGGATTGTGATTTAGATTTTTCGAGATGAGAATATCAATAACTTCGGTAGAACCAGTAAAAGGAACGTGCGTGGAAGAAGGTCCGGATATTTGAAAGCCATGATTTATTGCAAAGTTATATAGAGTTCTTCCATTGGTGTTAATAATTCTTGAAATCCCTATGGTGCTTTGAATTAAAATCGCCTGCAATTATTGTAGTATATTCAGCTTCAGTGAGTTTCTGCAAATCAGAAGAATTAAAAATATTATTAGGTGGATTATAGGCCGAAATAAAAAGGTAAGTTTCATTATTTTTACTAGTAATTAGAGCAGTAGTAGTTTCAATTGAAATAGGGGTAGGAAGAGTGTACTTGACAAATTTAAAGTGATTTTTAATGATGATGGCTGTCCCACCCCTCGATTATGTGTGCGATCAGAACGAAGTGTATTATATCCATGAAAAGAAATTCTATCGCTGGCATGAAGATGGGTCTCATTGACAAGTAAAATATCGATGTTCTGCTTTTGTAAGAAGTGTAGTATTTCAGTTTTTTTGTTTTTTTAAGACCGTTGGCATTGTAAAAGGCAACTTTAATATAACAGCTAATTGCTCCATGGTTATGTATGCAAAACGAGTTTCAATTAAAGTTCATTTTTCAGAGATACTAATAGTTCCATAACTTCAACACCAAGTTCAATCTTGCTTAGGCATTTGGCATTTTTATATTGAGTTATTGTCAATTTGGCTGATTGGATCCATTGTTTTATATCAAAATTTTTTTCTGCTTTAGAAGCAGAAGAATTGGATTCTGCCCTGGAGTGGTTTTGAGAGGAGTTCCGTATTAATACCAAAATTTCATAAATGAAACATTAAGGTGCAGTTGACCCATTTCAAAGTTACAAAAAGAATCAAACCATTGCATCCGCAACGTAGTAGGCGGGGCTTTGAAATAAGCTGCTGTTAATATTTGATGTCGTTGTCCTTGTTTGTGAAATACGGAACTGAAGATTTAGATTTTGAAATTCTTTAGTGTAAGGAAAAAACTCTGAAAAATCTCTAATTGTGTATGAGAGATTAGTTCTTTCAACGCTAACTTTTTAATAACATGTATCAGTAGAGGCGTGGTCAGAAAATGTTACACAGGAACACGACTCTAATTGCAAGACGTGATTGTAGCAAATTCGCTGTGAGATTGGATTGCCTTCGGTTGTTTTGAATTGAGTTCTGTATAACGTCTGAGATATTGTGATATTATACGAATATCTCCCAGGAAATGTTTCAGTATTTTGTGTTATTTCTTGTGAAAAGAACAAATTTTTTTAACTTCTTAACGACTTGTGCATTCAATCCGTTACGAAACCGTACGCATGCAACAATACAAAAATACATGGAATACTTTCTTATATATTCGTATACACGGAGTATAATGAAGGAGGTGAAAGTGCCTAGTAGAAAAATGGGTCGAAAAATGTCGCGATTCACTAGATGGCGCTGCTGTTGCATCTGTGCCATTTCAAATGTAAACATTTATTGAGCCGCCAATCGGCTAAACTTCCTAATTACGAAGAAATGTTTATGATTTTATGCGATGGATTGCTTTATTATCAACATTCGAAAAATAATTTTCTGCATTAGACAGGCATAGGGCATTTTCTGCATTAGACAGGCATAGGCCCAAGAGATTTCGATAAGAAGTTGTTATTGAAGTACACATTTTTAAGTTCGTCGGCTCAAGCAATCTTCAAAGATGCAAAAAAGGTACCCGCGCACTTAGCGCTACCCTGGAAAAATCAGTTGCCGATTTTCGATTGTTTATTAAATTCGAATGTGATGGTATGGCATAATGTAGACACTAATGACGAGCAACTATATGGCAAATTTGATCGAAGAAAATACAGTTCCGACCGAGACTAGTAGCCACCACCATGGCTGGTCCAAAGTTGATGAAGAACGGTGCGAGTAAGGAAGTGCGGAATTGCAGGTAAAAAGAAAATGCCAGTATGCAAGAGGATATTCATACAATTGAGAGGAGTAGTAATATCTAAATGCTTAAATGTCTATGCAAGTGGGTACGAATTAGCAACAGCAGGTACATCCAAAGTAATTCAATAGGTACATATACATAATACATGATACATTACACAATACAATACATAATATGATGAACTAGGTGCAAGGAGTTGGGTTTTTTTTTTTTGGTTTTATTATTTTTTTTTTTATTATTTATTTATTAAGTTATCATAAGCTATTAATTCACAGTGCGGAGCACTGCCAGTGGCCTCTTTCTGTTCGCCCTGTCATTATAATCATAATTTTGAACAAAGATTGTAGGGTTCCTGACATTTGGAATTTTGTTATAGAATTTAGTTGCTAAGGCAGTAATATAGTCGTTCATATATGGAATTTTGAATTCACGGTGGATTGCCTCATTTCTAACGAACCAAGGACAATTCACCGCCTGTCTGATCACTACATTTTGCAGAACTTGCAGTTTATGTATGTTGGTTTTACAAGTGTATCCCCAGACTGGGCAAGCATATGTGATTATGGAACGCAACATGGTTTTGTAAATGAGTAATTTATTGTCAATAGAGAGAACGCTGTTCCGAGCAATTAGAGGGGCGAGTGTACGTTTACGCACTCGGAACTTTGCAATGATCTGTGTGATGTGTGGGGTCCAAGTGAGCCATTGATCTAGAATAACACCAAGATAGCGGGCCTGCTTGGTCCATGGTAGGGGGGTGCCATACATTTTTATGCAGATGGTGGGATCAATAGTTTTTCTAGTGAAAAGTATGGCGTCAGATTTTTCGATATTTATTTTGATCTTCCAAGCCATTAGCCAGGACTCCAGTGCTTGTAGGTGTTCCTGTATTGATTGAGTGACTGAGCCATGAGATGCACTTTGGGATAGTATTGCCGTGTCGTCTGCATACATAGCAAGGGTGGTGTGTTGTGTGTGTGGGATGTCGTTCGTGTAGAGATTGAAGTATAATGGGCCCAGTAGAGATCCTTGGGGGACCCCGGCTCTAATGGGCCTGGGTGTAGAGGTTTTGTTGTTAACACGAACGACAAAGTGTCGATCCATAAGATAAGAGTGGGTGATGTGTGTGATGTAATCTGGGAAACCCAGCATTGTGATTTTGTATATGAGGCCCTCCAGCCAAACTCGATCAAAGGCCTTAGCCACATCAAGGAAGACTGCACCAGTATAGGTCCTTTCTTGAAGTCCTTGAGATATTAATTCTGTGACACGATGGAGCTGATGAACAGTGGAGTGTTTTTTTCGAAACCCATGCTGCTCGTGGATGAGTAGTTCATTTTCATTGACATGCTGGAGGATACGCTACTGTATGAAGTATTCAGCTACTTTGCTGGTAGATGACAGTAAGCTAATTGGCCGGTATGAGACTGGATCTGTGGCAGGCTTGTTTGGTTTGGGTATAGGTGAGATAACTGCAGTTTTCCATGACTGCGGGAAGTGTCCCAGACGAAGCATGTCATTAATGATCTTTGTAAGCTTGAGCAACATCAGCAGCCCCATGTTCTTAAGCATTTTATTGCTCACACTGTCCAGGCCTGGGCTTTTCTTGACCTGCAGCTTTGTGATGTAATCAAAGACCTCTGACGGTCTGACAGGATGGATGTTGTCAGTGCGTGGCTTTGAGAGGAAATTTGTGAGTGATTGCATAACAAGGTGTTCTGTTTGGGGGTGTGATATGTTGTTGGTGCAGAACTGAGTAGCATAGTGATCAGCTAGTGACTCAGCTTTCTCAGTGTCGGTGTAGGCAATACCTTGTTGGCCAGTTAAGGGCGGAATGTATGTGTGGCATCTCATTAATTTGTTTGTCGCCTTCCAGAGACTATTATCATCTGCTGAGAGGGAAGCAAGATGGATGGCCCAGTCGTGGTCTGTGTGTTGGCGTGTATGGGCCCTGACCTGGCGATTAAGCTGATTGAGCTGTACTCTATCGGCTGGGTGTCGAGTTTTTTGCCACTCCTTCCTTTTGGCATTCCTTAGTTGAATAAGTCTTCTGACTTCCACATTTGGTTTTTTCTGCCTAGGTCCAGGTGCAAGTTTGCTATTATCATGCAGAGCCTTTTGTAAAGTGGATGTAAACTCCTGGACAATTGCGTCTAACTCTTCTCCCGTTTGTGCTGTGGGTATATGTATTGTGGTGTTGTTTAAGGCTTTGGTAAATCCAGACCAGTTGGTTATGAAGGCCTTTTTGTATGGTGTGTTATGAACAGATAGATCCAAATCCATCAGTACTGGGTTATGGTCTGAGGACAGCTCATTTAGGCTGTCAACAAACTTGTACGTACATCCTTTCAGAAGAAAGAAGTCCAGCACCGAGGCTGATCGATTGTCATAACGTGTTGGGGTTTGTGGAGCTGCAATTGTAATTCCGGCTGTTTGAGCAAAACGGTGAATTACATTTCCAAGGAAATTGTTATTCGTGCAGTTCCACTCGCGGTGGTGTGCATTAAAGTCTCCGCCTATTATGGTCTTGCTGTTAAGACGAGCTAATGCTTCAAAGTCTTGTACAATGTTTAGATTGGATCTGCTGTTGGATGGGACATAGGCAGAGACAAAAGTGACTGAGTGTGATGTGAGTGGTGTAACTGTGATAGCTAAAGCTTCAAGGCCTGAAAGCTGTGGTACTGTTATGTGAAAATGGGAGATGGAGCGCTTGACCAGAATTATCAGCCCCCCTCCAGGGCGGCTCGAAGTTCTGGGGCGATCCAACCGATAGAGCTCATAGTTTGCAATACTGAATGTGGTACCTGGACCAAGCTTGTGTTCCTGTATGAGTAATACATCAGGACAATACTCATTTACAAAAAGTCTAAGTTCATGAATTTTGAGAGTCAAACCATTTGCGTTCCATGTTACAACTCTAAAATCCATAGATTAGTTGTTAACACCTAACCCGTGGATTTCCTCGAAAATTAGGTGCAACACTTGCATCTTGTCGAGGAGATTGTTACATTTTTTTAACTCAGGTAATTTACTTTTATATATTTTAATAACTTTTGCAAGACTGTAACCAAAGATGCTCTGCACCTCCTTCATTATCATGAAAAGTTCTGAGATTTCAGAATTACTGCCAGACTTCTGGCTGGGTGTGGTGTAATTATTTTTGGAGGTGTAGAGGTTGGCTTGCATTGTTTGATTAGTAACATGCACAGCAGCAGCTGGGGTAACTTCATTTGGTGAGTTTATGACCTGTGTTGGGCTAGGGGCCTGAGCTTGTATGTTACTCATGCTTGCGGGCTTGACTGCCTGGGCAAAACTTACACCAGGTTTGATGGAACTGCTTCTGTATGCTTTTTTTGCAGCTGGGAACTTAGGGCAACCCCTGTATGAGGCTACATGAGGCCCTTGACAGTTGGCACACTTAGGTGTATCTATTCGCCCCTGGTGATCACAATTGCCAGTACGATGATATCCAGCACATTTTACGCACCTTGGTGCGACGTGGCAATTCTCGGAGGAATGGTGCCATTTCTGGCAATTGTGACACTGGGGCACTTGATTTTTAGCAATATATTTTTCGACCTTAACCCCAAAAAACATTAAATAACGCAGGTCGTATATTCTGTCAATTTCCTTATCTGGTATTAATTGTATCTGAAAAAGTGGCATGGGGGCTTTCGTTTTGTATTTCGTAAGTTGCACAACTTTGTGCACGTTGTAGCCCTTATCAATTAATGCTTCTTTAATGGTGTCAATATCAGCATCAATTGGCAATCCTCTTATTAGTACTTTAATAGGTTTTTTGTGTTGGGGGTTAACCACATAGTGTTCAACACAGGTATCCATAAAGTGCTTACTGAGGATCCTGTGATCAGACTCAGTAGCAGGTTCAATTTTAAGAAATTCGCCGTTAACACGGCCGTAAAATTTGCAGTCAGGGAAAGCAGTATTTAAGTTCTTCAAAAAATCATAATAATTGAGTCCCTCACGAGGCCTGACCATGATGGGGGGTACTCATGGAGGAGTAATAGGCTGCTGCTGAGCACTACCAGTCTGGGATACATTCATATCAACATTTACATTATTATTAACAACATTATTATCAACATACATAGCACTATTTACATTATTAACATTATTGGTATTAGCAGAATTATCATTGTTTACCATACCGTCGGCAACATTCAGTTGCGCAAAACGGTTTTGTAAATTTAAATTTACATCATTTTTGGGCTTGGTGAGCCGAGTATTTTTTGCAGTTTTATTTGGCTTCTTAAAGCCATCATTTAAAGAATTATCATGTTCATTAACCATATTTTTCCTCTTATTACTGGAGGCTGGCATATTATTTTTATGGCAAGTTAAAAATCCGCACTTACCTTGTAAGTCCGCGATGCAATTTTTATACACTTCAATCATTTTAACCGCTTCTTGTCTGGCGTGATTTTCGATTTCTGGTGGAAGTTGGTCACAAATTAACAGAGCACCATTACGCACATGGTCGATAACACAAGTAAGCTTATTTACACTTTTTTGCAGGCACCGTAATCCACGGTCGATGCCTGCTACATCATCCGTTATAAATTTTTTGATATCCAGTTGGAACAAAATTTTCACATTTTCCACTTTCTTAACATCCAGGTTATCCAAATAATCAATAATATTGGGCACTTCTGGAAATGAAACACACGATGAAACCAGACTAACATTGTGGGTATTCATGTTCGATTCCTGACACGAGGCGGTAGTATCCAAGCACGAGGTAGGGTTAGCGCTTTCCACGCGGTCAGCCCACGCGGTCGGAGCTTGTTCATCCGTAGAAACAGAAGAAATCGGCGGTTTATCCTTATTAGCACTCATATCCACGTTATCAGTCGACACATTACTCATATTCACAAATCATTAAAGCAGCTTCAAAGAAGACACACTCCAAAGAAAAGTAAATCATAAGAGAGCAGGCAGTATCGTCTGACATCTTAGCGATATAGGACATAAGTTCGTCGGATAATATTCTATTCACTAATGATTGTATTTTATTCCTCAAATAAAGAATGCCAAAAAATGCAGCATGTAATTTGAAAGCTTTTTACTATTATAAAATTAATTTACAGATTTCATGCTGTAAGGCTTGTAGTACTTTTTATGAATAACTAATATGAAGATATTTTTCAGCCCCCCTTTAGAAAAATAACATATTACTAGTAATAATATTTACTGTATATATGTTAAATTTAATTAGAATAGGTTCTTCCCGTCTCCCATTTTTTAAAATGCTTAGATACCAACTTAATATAATAAACTGTGGCTGAATTTTAATAAAGCTGATAGAATTTTTTGCTTCAGTCAGTAAATTTTGTCATTTTAAAAGAATAACTCATTATGACATTTGTTAAAAATGTGATATTGATTTATTCTTTTTTGTGAATCAGAAGTCAATTTTGATTTTGATATTTTTATCATTTTTTGTTAAAAATTTCAATATCTTTTATTATTTGAGAACAACTGAATTATGTTTCAAATTGATTTGACAAGATTTTAAAATAGAATTCAGTTAAGTATTCTGAACTCTCTTTACATTATTCATAATTCAATATAAAGAGTAAAAAATATATTCAAACTAATTCAATCTCTTTAATTTGTCTTGCTTGAACTAACTTCTTATCAATAAATGCAGTATTTTAACTAAAAAAATAATCCCGATCTTTTGTATTTTAAAAATACATGTGCCAAACTCTTTTCCTTCCAAAGATATGTATGCAGACATTGAGCTGCTGGCCATGGTTAAATTATATATTACTTTCATTACCCACAATTTTTTTTTTTCCAAAAGTAAGTGTAGTTAATAAGTTTTCAAGGTGGTTGACTTTGCGCGAGTAGCAACAGTAGCTTACGTTTAATTTTTGTAGAAAAGCATAGTTAACCGCACTGTACTGCAGGCATTTTTCTCACACATCACATTCAGACAATCGGACAAATTTTTCGACCGCGAAGCAGCAACTAAAACGTGTGATTTTCGCAAGTTCTGGACGGCGTGTGTGTGAGTGGACATTCATTCCCGGAAAAGACGTACGTGGACTTGTGATTCTTGGAGACTACTCGTCTTGACTATCAGTAAGAGACTTTTACTTTTCTCCCCGAATGATTTACCGTATTACTTAGTGGGTTCGGTGCTTAGCTGTTCGGCATGGAGGACGGAGAACCCGGATCGCTTTACTCATTTTTCGCGCAGTTTTATGCGCTAAAAGAAGAGCTTGATAAACTTCAAGAACTAAAGGAATCGACAGGTATTACCGAAGAACAGGAAAAATGTCTTAGCTCTATGCGAGCCGAATTGGAAGCGAAACATTTTATGATATATCGCAAAGATGGTGTAGAAGTACTAAATCAGGCATTTTCTAATACTAACAATAAGCAAAATTCACAAAAATCAAACAACGATTGGCAGGATGCACCCGTTTCAAAACGCGGTAGGAAACGTAGCAGTTCGAACGAAGAAACGTACCCTCCGCTAAAATCTGCAAATCAATTTAATTCCTTACAAGAGGTAAATTTAGATGGCAACAGAATGGAAGAGGACAATATCCTGGAAGAAGATAATGTTACCCCTAACCCAAATCCATTCATTCAACCCAGACAGTATGCTGGGAAAATTCCCCCGCTAGTTATCACTAAGACCATTAACTGGAAGGATTTTAGGAAAGAATTAAAAGATAACTTAAAAATTGAGAAATTTGAATGCAAAAAAGAAGGCGAAAATATGGTTCTTAAACTAAGCTCCGCCGACGATTATCAAAAGGTTCAAGATAAATTAGAAAAGGAGGAAATTCCGTATCACACCTTTTTGTTAAACTCAGATAAATGTAACAGATTGGTCATAAAAGGACTCACCACGGATTACGAGGCTGACGAAATTAAAGAAGAGTTAGAAGCTCAAAAAATACCGATAATTAAAGTCAAACCCATCACTAGAATGAGAGACGGTATTGCTACACAGCTGCCGGTTTTTTATGTTGAAACCCCCCGTAATGACGAGGGTAAGAAAATATGGCAAGTTAAATACTTATGTGATATGAAGGTTACTATAAAATCTTACAAAGGTAGGCCCGGACCAACGCAATGTTTTAATTGCCAAAGGTACGGGCATACCCAGAAGGCTTGTCACAACGAACCGCGATGTGTACGCTGTACTGAATCGCATAAATCTTTCGAATGCCCATATAAAAATAAAAAAGAACATGCAGCCCAGTGTGTCCTTTGTAACGGTTCGCACGCAGCGTGTAGTCTTGATTGCCCCAAGAGGCCTGGAAATATGGAACATTCTCCCAAACACTTTGAAAATAAGAAAATCATACCCAGCGCCATGACTGAAAAAGGAAAAATTTATACTCGCTCTACTGAGAGCCAATCAGAAAAAGGCACCGACTCCAAAACATACGCGGCCGCCGCCGCACTGAAGATAACTAGAAATAAACCCAAGCCAGGAGGAAAAAACCCTCAAAATAATAACGAAAACGATATTGAAGGTTTTAATAGATTTATTAAAAATTTATACTCTCTGTACCTGCAATTTAAAGAAGCAGAAGACCAGATGAATAAGTTAAGCGTGGCTCTTGAAGCCATTAAGATGTTTGATATGAACAATCATGTATAATCACATCCAAAACAACTTAGCATGTAACAGTAGGCATATTAACTATGCAAAATTTATGTTCTTTAACTGTAATGGCATAAAAAGTCAAGTAACTGAAATTAAAGACTACATTAACAGGCATAGCTTAGATATCGTTCTTTTTAATGAGACGCATCTCAGAACGACTGACTCCCTAAAGATCGCAAACTTCGATGTGTTTAGAAGCGACCGAATTCATAACCGTGGTGGAGGCACCGCCATAGCTGCTAAAAGATACCTAAAATGCTGCAAATTCGCATTACCCATTTTTAACAGCATAGAAGCATGTGCGTGTATTCTAAATAGCAAAGGAGTAGAATATCTCATAGTTTCGATTTATAAGCCACCCGGAAACTCGCTCAATACGCAGGATTTGGATTATATTGCAAGGTTGGGTTATCCTACTATCATCGCAGGTGATATGAATTGTAAAAATACAAACTGGGACTGCAGGACAAACAACCAAGATGGAATTGTGTTATATAACTACATAATAAACAATAATGTACAAATTTTTGCTCCTAAGGAGCACACGTATTGCCCTATGACTCGCAGCAACTCTGATATCTTAGATATTATGCTTACTTTTAATGTTTCGCAACAGCCTTATCTCAGTGTGGACAATGAACTATCCTCCGATCATTTACGTGTTCGTTTTACCCTCTACGGGCTACGACATGGATTGCCTCCCATGAAAACTCGGACAAACTGGATTCATTACCAGAATGAAATTAATCATAACATGACTCCTAATGCAAATCTTAACTCAAAAGAAGAGATAGACACTGCTATCCAAAACTTAAATATTAAAATCCAGAGTGCCTTAAAAAATGCGCAGGTTGTTAAAAATGAAGACATGACCCTCCCCTACAACATCAGATTAAAAATTAAAGAGAAAAACAGACTTCGGAAAATTGTTCAGAGAACACAAAATCCGCAGGACAGAAGAAATTTTAATAAATGCAATAAAGAACTTAGGCTCATGATGATTAAATATCGCTCAGAGGCATGCGAAAATTTTGTAGACAGCCTGTCCCACACAGATTCTACTGTTTGGAGAATTAGCAAAGTCCTCAGAAAGGAGGAGAACAGCATTGGCCCAATTAAACATAACAACCAGGCTTTTTATAAAGCTGAGGATATCGCAAACATCTTCGCTAGCGATTATAAAGTTCAGTTCTCGTTAAATCATTACCCCCGCACAAACGATGTTAACATCGAAAACCATGTAAAAGATTACATTGCTACTAATAGTAACAGCGTAGGAAACCTCATCACCCCCAGACAAGTAAAAGATTGTGTTGATATTTTGAACCCAAAGAAAGCGGCCGGTTATGACGGGATTGGTAACAAAGCCGTCAAGAACCTGAACAAGAAAGGGATAATCCTCATTACAAAAATTTTTAACGCCTGCTTAAATTTGAACTATTTCCCTCGTATCTGGAAACATGCTACCATTATCGTCATAAGAAAACCAGGAAAAGACGGCTCAACTACGAGCGGTTATAGACCAATCAGTTTGCTCCCTACTCTTGCTAAATTATTTGAACGTATTATTGTAAATCGAGTTAAGAACTTCATTGAAAGTCACAGCCTGCTAAAGAATACAGTACACCAAATCACAAGAATTACAGAAATTATCGGACAACATCTAAATAAGAGAGAGACTGTTGCTGCCCTATTTTTGGACATCGAGAAGGCTTTTGACAAGGTTTGGCATGCTGGCCTCCTTGTCAAAATGATAAATTATCAATTTCCTCCGGACCTTATTACCACAATTTTCAGCTACCTGGACAGTAGAACTTTTCAGGTTAAAATTAAAGATACTTTATCCAGCAAGAAAACTATTCAGGCCGGTCTTCCGCAAGGAAGTTTACTTTCGCCAATATTATTTTGTCTATACATCAACGATATGCCAAATATCCCAGATACTACTTTTGCCTGCTATGCGGATGACACCGCAATCATGTGCAGTTCTATCAGCCCCATCAGAGCAAGAGATAAGCTTCAAAAAGCCGTTAATATCCTCACCAAGTGGTTTTACACTTGGAAGATCAAAATCAATGCAACTAAGTCTCAAGTCATATTTTTTAGATACAACCTTAAAGAAGTAAACAACATAACATTAGATGGCGCCACAATACCCACAGTTAAAAATATTAAATACTTGGGTGTAATTCTTGACGATAAGCTTACATTCAGGCCGCATATTTTGTATACTCGTGAAAAAGCTCACAAAGCTTTTAAGTATATTTATGCTTTAATAGGGAGACATTCAAAATTACAACTAAGTACTAAGAGAATTCTCTATCTTCAAGCAATAAGACCGATTTTATTGTACGCAGCACCAGCATGGGCCGCTACAGCTAGATCAAATCGCCAGATTTTGCAAAGATTGCAAAATAAAATTCTTAGAAGTATTACAGACTCACCGTGGTTTGTAAGAAACACTGCAATACATCGTGGAATGAAAATCAAACCATTAGATAGCGAGATCTTAATTGCCTCACATAATTTCTACACCAAATGTGATAATCATGAAAATGAAGCTGTACGTAGCATTGGAGATTATGACTACACAGTCATTCAACGCTGTAAAAGACCAAGGACGATACATCATAACGAGTTGTGGTGATCGATGTGCATGGTGAATTTAGTGTTTTTTATTTTCTTTTCTGCGACTATGCTCCGCCCACTACTGTGATATGCCTCAACTATTAAGCCCACGCTATTCTGTTGCTCCAAGACACGGAGGAAGGAGGACACTCAGACGTAGCAAATACGAGGAGAAAGTTGTGCCAAAGTTTTTATGCTACTGATGTATTAAATTTCATTTACGATGTGAAAGTTATACTTCAGATGTTAAATCGCTATTTTGCCCAATGTTACACTTCCACTTTGGATGTCATTCAACACTTCAAGTGTACAGGTTTATTCCAACTTTTGGAATTTGTTTTTTCACTTTTAGGATTCCTAATAAAAACAGTTATAGATAGGTAAAGACTTTAGGGTCATATACCTATTGAATAAGCGAAGACCTAAGACCTAAGTTTTCAAGGTAAATCATTTTATCCCATTCAATAGCCTAAAAGATGAATTTCTTATGTTTAGAAAAATTTTAGCACAGTTATAATGAGATGATGTTTTCTCGCTGTAAAGTTTCAAACTGATAAATGTAGCTTTTTTGGACAAAATGTGTTGCATGTGTTATCTTTTACTGGAACAGATGCTTTATTTTTTATTTTCATTTATTGAACTGATTATTTATCAATTGAGTCTAATTACATTTGTTGCAAAACTACCAGTTTAATATCAAAATACCTGATGTGGTATTTAAAAATATTATTACCAACTTAAGTCCATTTTCTCTTGCAGTAATTATTTACTTTTTTTATTTTCAATCTAATATCTCTTTTTCAAGGACTCCCAGTGAAAGACACAAGTTCAATTAAATCACAAAAATTCAATAAAAATGTAACAGTAATTATATAAATAAACCTGAAACAATCTTAACAGTATATTGTTAGACACAGGCTGGGAAGGACGCTGGAGTGACTCCTTTGTTAAATTTGTGTTCAATTTTCAGGTTCTTTTTCAGGTCCATTCTTTGGTGTAGTTAAATAAACCAAACTAAACCCTTTCTTCTTTTTGTTTGTGGCTTAGAAAGTACTGCTGCTGAATGTCTACATAATTATATAATAGTTCGAAATCATACGGAAAACTATTATTTAAAAAATTTAATTGCAATTTGCTCTGAATTGAGTTGAAGTTTTGGGAAGAAAACTGGAAGTTAGAATTAAACTTTTCTTTTTTACATTTAATTTGGCACTCCCCAGCTCATTGTTTTTATTCAATATTGCAATTAGAAGATTAAATAGGAAACATTAATGAAATAAATCATTTTAAATCATTCATTTTACCCCAAATCAGCAAGAATTAAATTATATTAGTAAAGCTATATATGTTGAAATATTAATAATCAACCATGTGCTTGGATCATGATCGCAGCATGCAATTTGAAAGCTTTTAAGAACTCTTTAGCTTTATGTAAGAATTTTTTGTCAAATGATAGTACATAAAGACTTTTAAAACAAACTCCTGCATTTAGAATTTTTAAAAGACCTAGTTTTGATGATCCGACATCCTGAAGAGTTTATCTTATCTAATATATTAAGATTTTTTTTTAAAAAAACTTTTAACGATTTCTTTCTTATTTCAAAATGTTTTCTCATTCATGCATAGTTCTTAATATTTTCTGTTTTTGATAAAAATAACACATTTCATCTTACTTTAGAATTTTGTTTTCGTAGGATAAATGTTTTTGATAAAAATAACACATTTCATCTTACTTTAGAAATTTGTTTTCGTAGGATAAATTGAGAGCTTTTCTTAAAATTTTCATAACTTCTTACCTCACCACTATTCTACATATTAATTTTAGATACAAAATCTTAACACTATTGAACCTTTGGGATATACTCATTCTCTCAGTTTATTAAAAAAATTGTGTACTATAAAGGAGATATTTCTTAAATCAAAGTTGATGATCAAAAAAAGGAAGATTTAATTTATTTATGCATTATTCTTATTTTGTTTTACATCAGGCATTGATACAAATTTGACTATGTAGAATACCAATTTATGCATTATTCTTATTTTGTTTTACATGACGCATTGATACAAATTTGACTATGTAGAATAGAAACCAATCAAACAATATATCAGTGAAGTAATTGAATGTAGGCTACACAAAGGAAATGTCAGATTATCAAAAAGAGACCAGTGTAAGTAAAACAAAGGTAAATTGAAAACATCAGATCATAGTCTAACATCTTCAAATTAATCATTAAAAATTCAAAAAGTGAAAGAATTTTTCTTTAAACATAAAAGAAATTGTGACCTGATCTGTAAATTTCAATTTTATACCTAAAGTAATTTTAAGCTAATTAATTACTACAGGCTGCTAAAGAAAAAAAAATATTTCAGAAATTATATATAAACTACAAAATCTTATATTTAAAATGACTTGCTCAAAATGGTAAATTAAAAATAGGAAAAACTTTGCTATGAAATTATTTCATTATAAATTAGTTTTTCTTCGTTATTCAAGACATAGCTGTGTATTTATTTCTAGCTCATATGGCTTGCAGTAAATATACCTAATGCGGTATCTGAAAATATCATTTTAAAGAGGCAATATTTTCAAGATTCAAATAAGCAAGCTGAAAACAACAGACATTTAAATAATATTTGATATAAAATATGAAATGCATAAAATAAAAATTTTAATTAACAAGATTTAAGGTCTGAATTGGAAATTTTGTTCAGTAATATTTACAAACAGTTTATAGCTTAAAATCATAATTCAATTTTAATTGAAATTTTGTGGGGTAATTATCGTGGTGTGTATGTGGTATTAAGAGAATATTTTAGTAGTGTAGCAGCTTATCCAAGGTAGGATTATGGTCTCCGCCATGTCATGGTGAGCTGTTCAATAAAAGGAAAAAAAGAGAGAGTCCTGGATACATTTTCAAAGAATGTTTATTTATCAGTTTTCACCAGACTTTGCTATTGATTGCATGAAGTCCACCACTGTAGAATCCTTCCTGGAACCTAAAACATTTGTATTCCTCTGCACCTAGTGTAGTTTCACAGCCTTCGTTAACAGCATTCAACATCTCTCATACGGTAAGTGGGGGCAAAAAGTCAAACATACTCAAGGAAAAGTATACGAGCTGTCTCTCGCATTTGGAAAATAAAGGCAGCCATCATCACATTTTTTTTTTTTTTGGTACATAAAACATTTCCAGTAGTAATACCATAATATAATATCGCTTGCTCCGCTAACTGCAAAAGAAGACGAAGAAAAACCAACTACGCATATTTGTAACAAGAAGAACACAATCAGCAAAAATCCAGAGCGAAGCGAAAAAATAATGAAAAGTGCAAAAAGGCCAAGAGATTCACTAATTCCTGCTATTTATAAATTAGTACAGTTAAGCATCTCAACTAATGAAAATATCACGGAAGTTTAATTTATGGAGCATTTATTCATGAAGCCTCTATCTCCACATCATCAAAGGTTTAAAATTTATCATCATCAAAATAGCGGTTCATCTAATAGGATAAAAATTTAGAAAGCCAAAACAGAAACCTTTAAAAAGATAATGTCTTCGCATGAGAAAAAAGGTAAAAACACTTAATAAGGATATAAATTTTCCGTCAAAAAATTAAGGACCAGAATGAATTTAGAAGTGGTAGTAATCATGATAATTTAATAAAAACGTGGAATTTCTTGATTCTTGATATAATAAAATTAAAAGTACAGACAATGCAGAAGATAGGAAATGCAATGAAAATATTCCACAGTGAGAACAACCAATCGTAATATTTCTCTCAGTTTGCAGACAATCACTATGGAGCTAACAGTCTAAAATACATATTACATAGATTACAAATTACATTTTAAATAGAGAGATTTATCATTTAGGTATCACCAAACCATGCCATATAGATAAAAACAAAATTTCTAATATTAGAACATAGAACCACTTATTTAAATATTCCATAATTCAATATGAAAAATACATTCATATAAACTCTCAGTCTTCACGTAAGCAACTTTTTATGCAAAATACATAAGTGAACGATATAAATATGGTACGTAAAATTTTCTAATATACTGTATGGTAAGTACACAGAAGAGAATTGTAAATGAAGTATTTCTATGATAAAGCAAAATACAATTTTTTACATCCCCAGTTGCGCTTAATTAGATAAATCGCATACAGGATGAAGAAACATTGCAAACCACTATAATCACATGAAAATCACTTTTGAAATCAAAAACTTTTATGCACTTGTATATGTTAGGTGCAATGTCGTTGAATCTAGAAATGATATTGATATGGGTGATCAAGTCTTAAACTCTAATAATCTGCTCACACAATTGAGAAATCAACAAAAAAGGCATAACAATATTAATTAAACATATTGTAGAACTTGTAATAATGTTTTATGATAGTACATAAAGATGAGTGAAAAAAAAAGAATTTAGTGTGCTGTCTATTTCTACGATTATATTGATGTATAAACTTGACGAGTGGGAGAATCTTTTAGGAGCCAAACGAAGGCAACTGATGTGAATACTAAGTGGCTGACAAAAAATCATTGTCAAGTGCACAAATAACATAATTTACATCACTTGCTTTAGAAGAAATAACACAAAAAGTTTCAGAAAACCTATGCTTGAATGTAACCTTAAGTTCACATACACTATATCATTAACAATGAACGATCTTAATTTGGCATTTTTCGTTCGACGAGTACTCTGTTTTATTTGCTTTATTCCAACGTCTTATAGGTATGTTCATATCTTAGTTTTAGTTGTGTTAAAAGCTCAGACAAATAATATGATATATCCAACTGAATGGCCTTGGATTAAACATATCAAAAGGTAATAATAAATTTCTTCCAAACTGCAGAATATTAGGAGAATAACCTGTTGACAGATGAACAGTGCCATTGTAAATATTCTGATGGATAAGCAATGTGAGCAATTGCATGTCCCCATTTTTCTTGCAGCACAGTATCGTGTAAAATATATTTCAACAAGTATGTAAAAATTACAGAATTCAGTTACGTACAAAATAAAAATGTACTTGTAGCATGTAATTTTTTTTACGTTACTTTGATGAAAATTAAAAATTTACTGATCAAAATTGTAATGACACATTAAAATTTACACAGTCCAGTCACATTAATGTGACCATCTGTCAAAAGCCAGAATAACCACCTTTCGCAGAGCGGACTGCTGCGAGACGTGCAGGAAGAGAGTCACATAGGACCCTGAAGGTGTTCTCTGGGATGTTGAGCCATGCCGACTCTAATGCCGTGGCCAGCTGCGCTAGATTACGCGGTTGAGGATCCATGGCGCGAACAACTCGATCGAGATGGTCCCACAGATGCTCGATTGGGTTTAAGTCAGGTGAGTTTGCTGGCCAGGGGAGGACGGTAAACTCATCCTGGTGCTCTTCGAACCACGCACGTACACTGGCAGCTGTATGGCACCTCGCATTGTCCTGCTGGAAGATGCCATCATCCTGAGGAAAAACAATGCGCATGTAGGGGTGAACATGGTCCGCAAGGACAGATGCGTACTTGTATTGATCCATTGTGCCTTCCACAATGATCAGTGAACCTAGAGAATGCCAGGAAAACATTCCCCAGACCATAATGCTCCCGCCTCCAGCTTGGACCGTTCCGGCAATGGTTGCAGGGTGGTTCCTTTCAGAGGTTTCACGCCTTATACGCCAACGTCCATCTGTCCGATGGAGCATAAAACGCGATTCATCCGAAAACGCAACCTGTCGCCACTCAGTGGACGTCCAGCTGCTGTACTGGCGTGCAAATTCTAGCCTTCGCCGTCGATGAACAGCAGTCAGCATAGGTGCACGAACCAGGCGTCTGCTTCGGAGGCCCAGACGCAGCAATGTTCGCTGAATAGTACTTTGGGAGACACTTTTGGTAGCCCCTTGGTTCATTTTGGTGGTCAGTTGCTCAACGGTAGCCCGTCTATCTGCCCGAACGCATCTCCGCAACCGTCGTTCGCCTCTGTCATCTATGGCCCGTGGTGCACCACATTTGCCACGTCGCTGATTTTGGACAGTCCCATTTTGCCATGCACGGTACACTTTTACCACGGCGGCACGCGAACAGTTCACAAACTCAGCCGTTTCGGAAATGCTTCCACCCTTGGCCCGAAAGCCAATGATCATGCCCTTTTGGAAGTCGGATAAATCGCTTCGTTTCTGCATTACGCCAACGATTGAAATGTTTTCCGAGTCAGTCAGTCAGTCAGTCAGTCAGGCAGGTATTGCCGGGACGTCGCGCGAAGCGCGACGTGTCCGGCTCGGTGAAATTAGCCCAAAGGCAACAAGACGGTAAAAGCTCAGGACGCGTGGTAATAAGGAGGTCAGAGGGTGGAGGAAAGAAGGGCAGCAATGACACCACAACGAAAAGCACAAAAACGACGAGAGAGGCAGTTAAGCGCAATCAAAAGTAAAGTGAAGTACCAAGTTACAAGTAATAACAAGAATAGGTGCAGTTAAAAACAGGTTATATAGTATGTTCCAGAATATTTGTAAATGAGAATATATACATTATGTACAATAAAGCAGTGAGGTCCATGTTGTCCATGGTGTTAGCAAGAAAGTAAGATAATATAGCAATTATATATGCATTGACAATCTAGGTTGGAAAATTTGCATCTTGTGATAGGAATGCTGCTAGAGGTCTGAATTCTTTATCTTCATCCATAACTTCATAATTGAAGTATTGCAGGTGTTCGCAATTTACAGCCTTGTCAAAAAATTTCTTATTCAGCTTGTGCAGATATGTTTCAAGAGTGTCTATTTTTAGATCAGTGTGAAGAGTCAAATTAGAAACGTAAAAGTGTGCACCTGTAATAGTGCGGAGATATTTGTTTTGAATAACTTGTAGTTTTTTAATATCATTCTCTTTATGCATAATCCAAGCCGGAGAAGCGTAGGTCATGATTGGTCGAATTATAGAAGTAAAGATGAGTCGTTTTTTATAGAGATCTAATTTTGAATATATACCAATTAAAGGAGTGAGATTTTGAATTACACTGATGGTTTTACGAGTGGTATGTTTGATGTGGTCTTTCCACGTAAAAGAAGAGTTAAGCACCACTCCTAAGTAGTTAGCTTTTTGAACAGTCGGGATATCTTCATTAAATAACTTTAAGGAGCCTTTGAAATTTTCTTTAGCAAATCTTCTTCGAATTATCAAAAGTTTCGATTTTTGTGCGTTAATAGCAATTCGCCATTGACGGCACCAGTCTTCAACAAGAGGCATGAAATTTTGTAATTTTCGAGTTGCATTTTCTGCACGTCTAGAACGGACTGCCAGCGCAGTATCATCAGCGTAACAACCCACATAATAATCTCTACTGAGATTAAAGGAGGGGAAATCCGCTACGTAGAAGAGAAAAATGACAGGACCTAAAATGGAACCTTGCGGTACGGAAGCTTTAATTTCTTTTAAATCTGATGTTTCATCTCCAATAGATACGTAGAAATTTCTCTTTATGATGAAGGAGTAGATGAGCTTAATGATTTCGCGATCAAAATTAAAGTTGATAAGCTTGAAGATAAGCCCCTCATGCCAGACGCGGTCGAAAGCTTTCGCCACGTCTAGCATGAGGAGGGCTATGCTTTCTTTGTTATGTAGTGCATTGCCAATAAATTCAGAAAGACGTACCAGTTGTTTGACAGTAGATAAGCCTTTTAGAAAACCAAATTGTTCCCTGGGAAGTTCGTCATAATAAACTTGAAGTCGTTGTAAAATAACCCTTTCAAAGACTTTCCCTAAGCCAGGGAGGAGGCTGATGGGTCTGTAACCATCGGGTCGAGTATGATCTTTTCCTGGTTTTGGTATTAAGATGACTTTGGCCGTTTTCCAACAATCCGGAAAATAAGAGTTTTCAATGCAAGCGTTGAAAATGCTAGTGATTCTGCAAATGATATTATTAGGAAAATGTTTAATGGTGATGTTCGTAAGCGCATCATGCCCGGGGGCTTTTCTGTTCTTGAGTTTTCTGATAATTTCAATGATTTCATGCGGAGTAGTGAAGATTGGACAAGTTCTAGCAGTAGGCGCGTTAAGCCATTCATTAACAAAATGATTTACAAATTCAATAAATTGCGTGTCACAGGGAAATTCATTTGGTGTGAATTGTTCTTCAAGATGGTTTGCAAGCATATCAGCTTTGTCCTTATTGGTCAGAGCTATGGCGTTGTTAGAATATATTGGTTTATTTATGCTGGGTTTTTGCTTGAGGCTTTTAGTGAAAGTCCAGAAGGAGTTGTCAAAAGCACTAAGATTGAGGATTTTCTCTTCCCAAATTTCTTTTTTATGAAGTTTAATCTCATTTTTAATTTCTTTGTTGATTTTATTTAACTTTTTCTTAACCCTGGGGTCCCAGGTAAGGTTCCAACGGCGTCTCAGATGATTACGTTCTTTTATTTTATCTCGAATACTTTTAGGGAGCTTGCCAGTAAATTTATCAGCACTAACACTATGTGAAGCAGATTGATACGCATTCATGATGTACGTAGTAAGTGAAGAAATAGCATTATCAATATCAATTTTATTTTTAAGAGGCTGGAAGGAAGTATAATAACTAGAGAGAATATCAGTGAATTTTCTCCAGTCAGTAATTTTCTTAGTAGTCGGTTTTTCTTTATTCATAATACCCAATGTGCCTATAACTGGCACATGATCTGAGGTGAGATCGACAGTAACTTCGAGGCACATAGGAATTGGAAGAGTGGTAAGAACAATATCTAAGATGTCTCCTTTATGTGGATTGTTAGGCAGATAGGTGTAATCAACCGGTGCATAGAAATAAATGGGCTGGTCAGTGATAAAGTCAAGTAATTTTTGTCCATTTTTGTTAGTTCTACGACATCCCCATTCTTGGTTTTTGGAGTTCAGATCCCCAACAAGGATAACTGGTTTATTTTCAGGTAATAATTCTTTTAAAAGTTCTTTGCTTAACACATTCTGCGGTGGATTATACATACAAATAAAATAAATTATTCCATAAACAGGAAGATGAGCAGAGACAATAACTGCTTCATGTTTATCTTTTCTAACAGTATCAATAAGGCAGGACTGGATATTGCTCTTTACATAAATGGCAACACCCCACCACGATGACTTAACCTATCACAACGATAGCATTTGTAATTTGCAACGTTAATGTTAATACAGGGTGTTGCAAAAGTCTCTGTGACGCAAGCGATGTCAATGCAGTTAGTGGTAAGAAAGTTAAGAAATTCTGAAGTTTTATCTTGGATGCTTCTAGCATTCCATACCAAAAATTTAGTAGGCGACAATTTAGTGTGTTGACCCATTATTTAATTGGTTGTCAATTTTTTCTTGACGGGTGTTAATTTCTTGCATTTGCTGTGTAAGCTGGAAACCAGCTGTTTTTATAACTTTGACAAGTTCAGCTAGGTCAGTAAAAACTTTCTTAGCTTCACTCAAGGTATCAGAGTATATGCCAGTAGATAAAGCCTGGGCATAACTTTTATTTTCTACAACTCTATTGCTGTAGTTTTTCTGTTGATCAGTTTTTCGTTTAGGGAACTTTTCACAACCGCGAAAACTGGCTGTGTGTCCGGCATTTCCACAATTTATACAGACAGGTATGAAATCTTTATCTTCCTTGACTGGACAGTCCGTGAAGAAATGAGACTGGCCGCATTTAACGCATTTAGGGGAGTAATTACACCCAAGTTGGGTGTGATTAAACCCCTGGCAGCGAAAGCATTGTACTGGGCCCTGGCGGCCCTTGTATTCCTTGACTGTGATACGAAGATCACATAGGTAACGTTCATGATATATTTTGCGTGACTGTTCAGTCTTAGGCAAGGTCACAATGAATAATGGGAGCAAAATTGTTTCTCCATCTCTGCGTTTAGACATTTGTTTTATATTTTCAATAACATAATGCAATTCTTCAAGTTTTCTTTGAATTTCGTCAATTTCAGTGTCCTCGTTTAGACCACGTATGACAACCCGCAGGTTTCTGTCCTGTGGTAAGATATAAGAGTGATGTTCAATGTTAAAGTCTCTAAGCACTCTAACAATTCCACGATAATTATCTGCATCTAGCGCAGTAACTTTGATTTTATTGCCAATTCTTTGGCCGTAAAATTTAAGATTTCTTGCATGGAAATGTGAGCAAATTTCCGACCATTTCATGGTTGTCGGCTTTAACGTTATTGGTGGTAGTTTTGAATTATTAGGTTCATTATCAGATGGTTTTTGTATTTTATTATGAGTGTTCTTCACATTATCAGGTATATTTGTAGTATCCATATCATTGTTTTCATTAGTAGTATCCTCAGCAGTAGTGGCTGGAGTCAGAATATTTTTATCAGTGACAGGAGGTGGAGTTGGTTTTTTACTTAAAATACTAGTGTGCGTAGTCAATTTAATTTTCTTATGCGTGTTACGATGAGATCTTGTACGTACAGTCTGATCTCCACGTTTCCTAGCATTAGGTTCTTCGTCAGAGCTAGATCCTTTATCAAGCGGAGTGCCGATTTCATGATCATTGTCTATATTAATTGGGCTACGAGCCCTGACATTTTCAGGCAAAATTTTATTTTCAGCGGGACGTGAGCCCTGTGTATCCTTATTCAGATCTGTAGTATTAGCTTGTGTAAACTCAGTGTTCATAGCTTTAATCATATCCAAGATACTTAGCAAAAAAGTGAACATTTTGTTTTCAGTATCACTGAATCCATTTCGTTCTTTTATTTCTTCAAGTTCGCGTACTTGCGCCGCGACTGCCTCAATGATCTTATCCATAGCGATAGAAAATCAAAATCCTGCGCCCAAGTTAGGAGAAAACCTGCGGCCCGGAACACAACCCACACGAAGGTGTTTGTGCAGACAGATCAGCAGGTGGATGCTCGTGAGGCCTCTGACTCACACCTGACAGCGTGAGCTTGGAGGGTAACTCACGAGCGTGAAAATCCAAAAAGGCACCAAAATGAAAATTAGCGCTGAGCGCTAGAAGCCATTAAAAATTTAAAATACAAAAAGCAATAATTCACAAAGGCAAAAGCCAAAGTAAAAGCAATCAGGCTATAGGCAAGACGAAGTCACGCGTAAAATCTTAAAATAATTAAGCATGCACAATTTAAATCAATAATCAGTTTTAAAAAATAATAAAACAGATTGTAATCCAACAATCTAAAAATACAAATCCAAATAGCATTAACAAATGCTTTTTTGTGCAAGTAATAGCTTCAGTGGCAACATAGACAGGCGTAGCTCAAGGCAGCACTAACGAATCAGTTAGGCCTATGCACTTCGACGAATGGATTTGGCGAGCACCAAAACAGCCACCCTTCGCATATGAAGGCTTCCCCTCGAATGATGAATGTTTTCCGAAGCCCTCACACACCCTTTATATACGCTCAACTGCACTGTGCTGCCACCTGCCTTCTGTGATTGGTTATTTAACTCTGACATGGAAAGTACGTGGTGGTCACATTAATGTGACTGGACTGTGTAATTGCAGCATGTAACACTTGAATAGTTTTATAAATTCAAATTTAAAATCCTTATGCATAATGGTTCTCACCCAGCACTGTACCAAGATTTAAATCTTAATTTTTAATAGCCATTCATTTATGTGATTAGGTGGCATGATTCCATAATATTCATAACTTATTTAATATGCTGAATTTATCTCACGGAAAATCCGGTTTTTCATTACACTTCTCTGCTGTTATGCTTCCACTCAACCATGTAAGTAAGTTAACTTTAAGCAACATAATCTTCATTTCCATTTATTATAAAAACATACTTCAAACGGAAAACAAGGAGGGATGAGTTTATCTTCTTTTTCTAAATGAAATCAAAAGGCAAATATTCTATCATTCTTGCATAATTTCAGAAATTGATTTAACTTTAAAATCTCACGACTGCATGCTTTCATGCACGAAATTCAGATGCACATAAGTTATGTGCGATATTTAACTAATTTCCAATTTATCACTTTTTTTCAAACCATACAGTAAATATCCTCTTATTTACTAACAATCCAGACGTTCTGTAAAGTTATATAAACTCGTCAGACTGTGATCAGGCATGATATAAATGTTGCTCACCATTGGAGCTCTAAATCTACATGGATTCTAGATTCCCACGCTTTTATTCTTTAGCCTATCAGTTCTATAACCACTGTTGCATCCAAGGACGAAACAGGTTGCAGTATACGACTTACTCATAATGGATGGAGTTTTACAGATAACTGAGACCCTGATAGAGGAAGTTTACCGATCACGTGACAAAAAGTGTACTTTTTCCCATGATGCCTTTCGAAATCGCTGTAGCAATTTAAGGTTACCAGAATAAATTTTAGAGCCAAGTGCATTGTTCAAAATCAGCCAAGGATTTGTTCCAGCAATGTTTCTTCGAGGCATTTTGTTAGGGGATTGTAATTCATTTATAGTTTTACGGCATCTGCAGTTATTATGTTTGGCGGTTCCGCAGATGTAACTGAAAGTTCTAAGCCAACTATTCACTAGTAGGTATGTTTCACACAG
>KK120323.1:0-79949 GCA_000611955.2 Stegodyphus mimosarum
AATTTTAAAAAGACAATCCTGTCTTGCTATTTTTCCATAAAAGCTCGGAAACGTTACAGTACACTAATGGAAGAAACAAAAGTCTCAAGTTCAAGGAGGAGTTGTGCTGGATAAACGAAATTTGGCAGACGTGTTCATCTTTCTAAAAGATTACGTCTATTCAAATTTTGCGTTAGGCGCATAAGTGTGGTGCCAGTAGCGCCACTATGAACATGCAAAGCAGGTTTGCTTTAAATACTCGCTGTAAAGTTCGCGAGCTTTTTTTGTCCTTCAGATTTGACGTAATGACTTGATGTTAGTCAATCATACCTTTATGAAGACGAAGAAGCCATTATCGACAGCTCAATGATTTAGAACGGGGTCGTGAAATAGAACTACTAGAAAATGGATATTTCTTTCCGCGATATAGCAGAAATACTTTGCAAGAATGTATCCACTGTGCATGATTGTTGGCAGCAGTGGTCAAGGGAAGGTACTGGCTCCAAAAAATAGTGTTCTGAGTAGATACGTGGCACCACAGTGATACAAATAGGACTTAAAAGACTTCTCTTTAATCCTGGACACATGAACTGTTACGAATCATTTACTTGAGGGACGCCCTGTAGCTGGTTGCGACGCATCATACTGAGTCTGCAGCAGACACCACAGTAACATAACCAGGACTTCAAGACTTCTCTTTAACCCTGGGCACACAAGTCAGTTATCTGAAGAACCGCTCCGAGCCAGACGCAATGTAACGTGCATTTTACTGACTCAAAACCACTGCTGTTTTCGGATTAGAATCTGGAAAATTTGAATGGATTACCAGTGAACAGGTAAGCGGTTCCTTTCTTCCTTTGAAAATTTGAAAAAACCTGTGTTTCAACATTGGGATTTCTAACTTTTAAACATGGAACCTTTAGAAAAATTGAAACAGAAACGTACTAACGAACGCAGTACCGTTACGAAATTAATTACAAAAATAGAAACTTTATTATCAGCAAATATCGACAACACAAACATTGAGGAATTGCAGAAAACGGATGAAATAATACATGAAAGAGAAAACACGTTGAAAATGTTGAATTCACAATTCGAAACTCAGTTAAAAGATAC
The DNA here is from genome assembly GCA_000611955.2 of Stegodyphus mimosarum. Taxonomy (NCBI): domain Eukaryota; kingdom Metazoa; phylum Arthropoda; class Arachnida; order Araneae; family Eresidae; genus Stegodyphus; species Stegodyphus mimosarum. The sequence goes on from KK120323.1 coordinate 1,096, forward strand.
TAAAGAATCTGAAAACGAAATTTCGGCAAGTGATAAATATAATGAACGAATTATGTCTGCGAAATTTAGAATTAAAATAAGATTAAATAAATGTAATGCAAATGAAAATTTATCTGTGAAAAATGCATCAGATGTAAATTCTTTGAACACATCTGTTTCTGAAATAAATTTATGGTAATCGGCTATGAAATTGATGAAGTTAAATATTCCAAAATTTTCAGGAGATGCAGGAAAGTGGTTAGAATTTTTTAACAGCTTTCAAACTGCAAACGATCAAAATAAAACGTTAACCAAGACTGAAAAACTCGTATACTTGAAATCGTTGTTGATAGGTCAAGCATATAATGCCGTTGAAGGATTTCAGTTAACCGAACAAAATTACGATTCTTATTTTAAAGAACGCTTTCGAAAACCAGCTAAAATTATAAAATCGCATATGAATAATCTTTTGAATATAGAACCGGTTAAAAATTCTTCTAACTTAAATGCACTAAGAAGATTACACGACGCATGTAATTCGAAGCTTAAGTAATTTAGGAGTAACTTCGGTTTATATTGACACTTGTTAAATTATTAAAATTATTGGATCATGATTTGATTCACAAATATCACCGAAAGCGTGATCCAAAGGGAAAATCTGATGTTACAGGTTTAATTGCTTTCTTGAAAAAAGAAACTGAATGCCGCGAACAAACGTGCGCAGTTAATAAACCGGAACCGAACTCCGTTCCACCGCAAGGAAAGAATAAACATTTTGATAAACACAAAAGTAATTTAAGTACACAAATAATAAGTCAACTCCTCATCGGCTGCCTAATTATTAGCTTCCGTAAAAGAAATGAGTTTATTTTTTGCAAAAATAACACACATAATAGCGAAAAGTGTAATATGAGCGTAAACGAAAAACGAAATTTATTAAAAATGCAGGGAAGGTATTATTTATGTTTAGCTAAAGGACATAGATTATTAGATAATTACTAGAATTCTAGTGCATACTGCCATAAAAAAACATAAAGCAGCTTTTTATTGTTACAAGAATGAGCATACGATCATATTAATAGCGGAAAGAATATAACTTCTTTGCAGTCGGCGGCAGTAGAACTTAAAAATAGGTCACGTAATAAATTAATTCGTTGTTTATTTGACAGCGCTAGTCAACGCTCGTATATTCAGAAACGACTGTTTAAACAACTGGGATTAAAAGTCGTAAGAAGAGAAGAAATAATGATTCACACTTTTGGATCTCAGGTGCCTACCAAACAGAATTGTGCACGAGTAGAAGTAAAAATTAAAAGCATTTTTTATATCCAGGAATTAATTATTGAGGTTTTAGAAACTGATGAAATATCAAATGCTAAACTAGAGTATCTTCCCGAAAATATTAAAGAGTTGTTAATTGATAGGGGAATAATTTCTGCGGATGTTGATCACGACACTTTAACAACAACGTGTATTTACTCATCGGAGCTGATAATTGCTGGAAGTTAGTAAAGGGGAAAATTGAACGTTTGACCTCAACATTAGTTACAATAGAAACCAAAAATGAGTTGGATTTTAATGGGAAAATTGTTTGATCATATTGACGAAAGGGAAAATGCAACTCATTCCGTCGCAGTGATTTCTTTATTAATTAACTCACCGAAGACTGAAAACTTGTGGAAATTAGATTTATTGAGTGTTCGAGACCCTGTTGAAACAAAACGGAGAGAGGAAATGGAAGTTGCCTCGTTAAATCATTTTAAAGAAACTGTTACCGATAAAGCGGGAAAATATGAAATTCAGTTGCCTTGGGTAATAGAAAAGGAACGTTCAAGTCAAAATTTTGATATTGCTGGGCAGCGTTTGAACAGTACGACACATCGGTTGATACAAAAGGGCAAATTCGACGACTACGAAAATGTTTTCACAGATTGGTTAAATGACGGAGTTATAGAAGAAGTCCATGAACACGAAATGAATAATCAGTGCTACTATTTACCGCATAAAGGGGTATTCAAAGAAATTTCGACTACAAAACTGCGACCGGTATTTGATGCTTCCTGTAAAGACACAAATTCTCGTTCGCTTAAAGATTGTCTAGAAAAGGGTCCAAATTTGTTGGAACAAATTATTCCTATAATTTTAAGATTCCGCAAGTATAGAATAGGACTTATTTAAGACATAAGAAAGGCTTTTTTGCAAATGCCAGTGAATAAGAATGATCTAGATTTCTTAAGATTTTTATGGTGGAAAGACTTTAAGAAGAAAGAACTTGGAGTTTTTAGACATAAACGCGTCGTTTTTGGATTGACTTGTAGTCCCTTTTTATTGGCTGCTGTATTAAGCCACCACATTGATCTGAATTCGTCTGAATATCCTGAAACAGCAGAAAATTTATAAAAGAATCATTCTATATAGACAATTGCATCACATCTGTTGCTAATGAAGAATCACTCAGCCGATTCATCGAGGAATCAAAACAAATATTAAATTCTGCGTCATTCAATCTGATAGGATGGAAGCACACTCCTCTTTTGAAACCTGAAGAGAGCATAGAACCTACTCCTAGTTGGAAATTTTGTGGGATAAGGGAAATGGCAGCTTTTTCTGTGATGTGAAGACTACTACTGACGAATCAGTGAATCTTACCACAAGGAACATATTAATTGCGGTACACCGCATTTTCGATCCATAGGAATTCTTTGTCCAATAAGGCTAACACCTAAACAACTTATACAAAAGACCTGGTTGTTAAAAATATACACGAAGATGTAGGAAGAGAGTTCTATTCGTGGATTGATGATTTGTCACTTTTGTCCTGTATTAAAATTCCAAGGGCTTTAGGTATAAATGGAAATGAAAGTCTTAGGCCTCATACGTTCTGTGACGCAAGTAAACAAGCATATGGATGTGTGATTTATTTAAGAAAAGAAACGAGGGAAAAAATCGTCTAGAAATGCTAGCCTGCTGTATAGAAGTCAGGCTCGCAGCTCTTGTTTTACAAGCACTGACATTACATAATGTTCCTAGGAACTACTGAACGGATTCGAGCACTGCTTTTTCTTGGATCCAAAGAGATGACTATTGGGCGCCATTTGTCGCGAATAGAGTAAAGGAAATACGAAATTTTTCATCGAAATCTGAATGGCGGCATATTCCAGGAAATTCGAATCCCGCAGATATACCATCTCGAGGGTGTTCGCTTAAGAGTTTTGTGAAACCTCCTTGGTGACAAGGGCCATAATGGCTTATGAAGAACGAAGAAAATTGGCCAACTAGTGAAGTAATTACTAATGAAGAAGAAATTATAAAAGAAAAGCAAAAGAACGTTAGTTCGATTTTGGCAAATATCACCGCTGAGATATAGCATCTGAATTACTTTTCAAGTTCCTTTAAAATTGTGAGAATGATTTCCTGGATTCTGAGATTCATAAATATTTGTAGTAATGAAGAGAGAAATTTTGACAGAACCCTGAGAGTTGAAAAACTGTACATTGCTGAGAAGAAATTATTGAAGGTCGTTCAACAAGATGCATTCTCTAATGAAGAACAGTTAAAGGGACATTTTACTTTCAGTGATGGAGAAGGAATTGTAAGATTGAAAACGAAGATTTTGAAAACACGATGAAAACCTCTGGTGCCATATTGTACTTCTATGCAAGCAGGAATTAGTGGAAGTAATGATGCAAGACTACCATTTACGACTTTTACATGCTTGTACTCAAATTCGTTTGACCGGTATTCGTAAAACATTTTGGATAATAAAAGGACAATACAAAGAGTCATATCGAAGTGCGTTCGGTGCAAGAGACACTCGGCGAAAGCTACAATGCCTTGTCCTCTCCCAGAAGAGCGAGTTTGAGATGCTTATGCATTTCAGGTGACGAGTTTTGACGTAGCAGGACCACTTTATTTAAAAGAAAATAGAAGGGCCTTGAATCTCGCTTTTTACTTGCGGAGTTTACCATGTGGTTTATTTCGAAATAATCGAAAGCTTATTGACTATTAGATTTTTCCTCGGATTTCGAAGATTCATAGCACAAAGAGAACGGCCTAAAGTAATATACAGCGATAACAGTACAAATTTTGTAGGGGCAAGGAATCGACTCCGATCTGTTGACTGGAACCAAATTATCAGAAGTTCTTCGACAATGAAAATTCAGTGGAAGTTAAATCCATCAACCGCAGTATGGTGGGGCGGCTGGTGGGAGACTGGTTCAGATGATCAAAAAATTATTCAGAAGGGTCCTAGGGAAAGCATTACTCTGATATTAAAAATGTTGCCTATCATATATGATGTAGAAGCAAATATCAACTCCAGACCCTTAACATACGAGCCAGAAGATTCCACCGATTTATGTACACTCACTCCATATATGCTTATTCAAGATATTCGAACCGACGGTGTTCCGTATTTGGACAGTCTGGATAAAATCAACTTGTCGAAAAGATGCTGATACCACCAAAAGTTACGTGGAGAATTTGGTAAAAGATTTAGAGATAAATATCTTGGATTGTTAGCACATCTACCAAAGACTAGCTATCAAAAAACCTCGCGAACCATCAAAAAAGGTGATTTAGTGTTTGTAGAGGACGATAAAAGGAAAAGAACAGACTGGCCCATGGGTCGTGTAATCGAAACATACACAGGAAAGGACAATAATATCAGAGGGGCGAAAGTAAAAGCATCTAGTGGTGAACTGTTAAGACCAATTCAAAGAAGATTTCCAATGGAGATAGACAAACAACAGGAGATAGACAACATCCAATACGTTTACCGTTAACCGAAAGAGGTAAGAAAAGAACTAAACTTACTTCTAAAGAACATACAATAAAGCAAAGTTATCAAAACTTCGGCAAGTTTTTAGACCTCACCCATCGTCCTGGTCAGAACGAAAAACGGTTCAACTGCATTTTGCGTTAACTATCGCAAGTTGAACTAGGTTACGAAGAAAACCAGCTACCCTCTTCCTGAAACTGACGATATTCTGGACACGGTTTCTGGAAGCATTTGGTTTCCGACGCTTGATTTACAGAGTAGGTATTGACAGTTACAGACTGATAACTGAAAAGTCCGCATTTACTACAGCACAAGGACTTTGGTAGTTCAAGATTAGATAGAATCAATGCAAAGACCTCATCTCTTACAAATTAGTAAGGGACACCCTATGACTTCTACATCGGCACTACAAGTGCTCCCTGGAATACCAAGCCCTGATTTAATAGCTAACCGCGAAGCAACAGTTACTAGAGAAATGCTTCTTAGACAAACTAGTACACTCTGGAATAAAACACATTTGCAGCCGGACTATGAAGCAAAAATTCCGGATCCTCTGTGTCATCCGATTGCTAGTAATCTTCAGTTTCAGGACTTTATATATATCAAAGTTTCTTCATCTTCTGTCACTAGTATTTCCAGCTACACTGACGGATGTAGATCAGATCTAGACACAGCCGAGGCTTATGTGTATGCGAAGATAATGTCATTATTCATAAATGAAGAAGAAAATTACTTAACTCAAACTTTCAGGCTGAACTGACAGCTATTCAAAAGCTTTCAGTCTTTGTAGTCAATTTAATTTTTCTATAAATATCTTCAGTGACACTTATTCACGTCTTATAGCGATTAGTGGAGTCAAATGCAGATACCCTATTGTTTTCGAAATACAGAAATTACTGCTGAACATTACTCTGGATCTATGACCAATGATATGCTGGGTCTTGGCACATACTGGTATAGCTGAAAATGAGTGCACGGATTGCCTAGCAAAGCAGGCAGCAAAGGGCGTGAATTGAACCGAATTTCCTTTGCCACTCTCAGAATCACATCTTAAAAGAATTATTTTTAATCATCTTCCATCTCAGCAGCAGTCATCTTCTACAGGACGAAGACCTTTTCCACAGATTTAATTTCATCATCTGCTATACTCACTACATTCCTAACTGAATATGGTCCCATTTTATCTTATCTGTTTTGCTTTGGAATTATTGCGAGAGATATCTGTGAATGTGACCTACAGGATAACCCTGATCATTATGACTTTAACCATGAATTTACTAAAGTCTTCCATCTAAATAAACCCTTTGAGCAGCGTTGGAAGGAATGGACTATGCATTTAAGGAAACACTCGGGTGCTTATAATAAATTGAACAAAATAATACAATATTGTTTTGAACATTACGCCTAATCTTTGCAAACACAGTACTTGTCCAATAGATAGTTAAACAAAACTATTAGGCTATGCCTATTATATTTCGCTTAATCTTATTCCTAGTTTTATTATCATACTTTGTAACAACATACTTCTTACGAATTGCGTGCTTGATACTGATACTTATAAGGGGGATTAGTTTCGATAAAAATTCTGTTATTTATATTTTATAAACATTTTTCGGTATATATTATTTGATGGTTAGTGTTGCCTCCTACTCGGCAATAAAAGTTATCAAAACTAACGTACAGCGCATTCTTTCTGCGCAACTTCAGTCAGTTTCAATTCTGACTCCTAGAGAAGCATACATGTTTTATATCCCGTATGGTCGGGAATTCTTTTCGATTTCGATTTTTAGTTACAGTCTAAAAAATAAAATTGGTTGTTGTTGTTTTGAAATTCTTCAGCAGAGAAGTAAAAGAGACCTTGAGTTTTCTTTAATTTTTTCTGTATACTTCTACAATATATAATCCTTAAAGTTAATGTCACTAGCCATCTTCCAGTTTATAAAAAAGGTACAAAAGTCTTTGTATGGAACTGCGGGCTTCGCAGTTCCAACGGCGTGGTGTTTGGTTGAACCTTTTATTGACTCTTTAAAATTCACAATGCGTTGGTATGACGCTAACACACTACACCTCACTCGGGCGATAACTCAAATAACAAGAACTAATAAAATTCCAAGATATTAACAAGTAAGTAGAATTATGCTACAGGGCTGAGAATATCCTGTTTCCTAAAACAGCGTCGAGTATCTAGTAGCAGCAAAGTAATAGTTGTTACGCCACGTTAACCAGCAATAAATGCAGAGCAGAAGCTCACGCTACAAAAAGTACAGAGTTCGCCTAAACTCTCTAACTTCCCTTCTAGAACTAGGTATTTGAACCTTTTCTCCTCAAGGTAGAATTTGCATTACTTCACGTGCGCTACCAAACTTAAATATTCTGGCATTGACAATTAGGGGAAATGAAGGCTTATAGGAAAGTAAGCATAAAAGTAAATTTAACGCGCTAGTTAAAATAAATATAAATCCCTACAAAGTTCAGAATTCTGTTTGCAGTGCTTTTTAAAGTTGGAGAAAAAATAGGCATACTTCATTCCTTCATTCGAGGACAATTTTTTTAAACATTTATCAGTAATGAAATCCCAGTATTTAACTAGCGTTCTTTTTGGCGGAGGGATTAAAAGCGGTCAACGACTTTAACCAAATGTCAAAGTACGTTCGAATATATGAATATATCCATATACAATTTAGCGTAATTTAATTCTCATTGTATTTATCTAACGTTATATTTATTAACTGTATAAAAACGATTGAATGCAAACTTACAAAACGGTTTTATATAACAAACAGTACAATACAAATCCAAACAGATTTTCAATTTATATTTTTATTTATTTACTTATTTATTTATTTTGTGTGTGTGTGTGTGTGTGTGTGTGTGTGGTGTGTGTGTGTGTGTGTGTGTGTGTGTGTGTGTGTGTGTGTGTGAGTGTGAGTGAGTGTGAGGTGTGAGTGAGTGAGTGAGTGAGTGAAAGTGTGAGGGCGAGCGCGTGGATTTCCATATTTTTTAAATACTTCGTAGTATTTCATGTCTATACATGGAGAATAAAAAAAACGTAAGATAAAATACTAACTTTAAATTGCAATAACCCATAACTATTTTTCCTTATTTGAAAATAATTTTCTTAATTACTGTTTTCAAAAATCTCGAAGCTGCGCCATTTCAGAATTAGAATTTCACGCAGCTCTGATGACACATATACTTACATAACGCTTCAAACGATAATAATAATATTAAAATTCGCGAACAAAACTTTTAGCAACCAAGCGGGCTGAAGCTGAACTAAAATTAAATCGTACTTAACCAGGCATTCATACCGGAAAATTTGCACTTTCTTCTTTATTTATTTGTCACTGCTGGCTTGCTGTTCATTGTTGCTTTTCAAACGCATTGCAAAAATACGAGAATTTGCAAGGTAACTATTCAAAATCAAGTTATCAGATTGCGTTAAGTTCTCTATGACTGCATATCAAAAAATATTTGTTTATTATAAGATAAATAATGAACCTCACACGATTGCATATATTTCATAAATTGGCTTTCATTATGTCATCATCAAAAATTATTTTATTATGTACATTTGAAATTAGAAAAAAACGTTCTATAACAAAGCATACATAGAATAATAAAAGGAAAAACAATGCTCATAAAAGGAGGCATGAGGAAATTTTGGAAATCTAAAAGTGCAGAATCAAAAGAAATTGGAAGATATTTTAACCATTTTTATAAATTTCTTCTTCGAATAATTTGGAAGTTCTGAAATCTACTAAATCATCTCCAGGTTTTATTCGCACGTTGTATTTCAGTTGAAAATCTTGAATTATTTTTGTGGCTACCCCGATTCTGGCTGTAAGATCCTCAATTTGCTCCTCAAGCTGCATGAAAGATAAAAAAGACCATTAAGAAATCTATAAAATAATATAATTTTTCCCCTTAAGTTAAACCACTGTTCATATCATTTGATAGTTAAAGAGAACCATTTTACATTCTTAGAGCTAAATTCAATTAGTCCTTAATTAGTTTTGTAAAGTTTTATTTTAATTAACCAGTGATCTTATTGTTTTGGCTTATGAGTCCAAAAGGACTATTAGTCTTGAAAGTGTGACTACTTTGCGTTGTTTCATTTTAATGAGATGTTTCGCTTTTCATTCCAGCCTATTGCAATTCAATAAAACGTAAGGTATTATTCTTTCATATTTAATCTGTCTGCTATTGGTTAGCAAACTAAGCTACTTAAAAACAATAGATGCAATTCTTCAGAATATTATATAAATTTTTAATCTGATTTATTTAATTTAAAATTCACTTAATTTTTGATACAGCTAATTAGAAACATTAACTATTTTTATAGAATTACATCACATACATTTTTTTCACTTTTTAAATGTACAAAAGATATATATTACGTCCCCATGTTCTAATTGCCTATTCATCTAATGTCGTATAAAATATTTCGCTGCTCTTCATTTGGGTCATGTCTACTGATGATCTCCACTGATAAACCACATTAATCTTAAAAAGAAACCTTTTAGGAGATCGTTAAAATCTCAACCCTTTCAGATTTTTTAATTTGCATTTATATTCTATACCTCTGCTTTCGTAAGAATGAAACTTGGATTAAAGTATAAATTAGGAGGTAATTGCGGCATTTATCAGAGAGTGTTTAACAGCTTAGACTAGCTATTTCTTTATCCTGCTGCCGCCAAAGATTTGCTTGTTGTGATTTATTAGGGCGAATTAAGGTTTAAGTAAGGCTTTGCCAATGTTGTAAATTGCCTTCAGTTTACGTTGAAATTGTGTTGTATACCGAGAATGACTGTATCTACAACTGTGATAATAAAGGCACTATGAAATTGGCTAACATAAAATCTGGTAATCCTCAACCGAGTCCAAGCAGAGCCTAACAGAAAAGAGATAAATAAATCTGATAAACTTTTATTTATGTGCAGTATATATTTTACCCATTGCATTAGTATTTTTATATTAAATAGTGTTATAATAATAACGATAGGATTTTTGTCTAAGAACGGATTAGTTATTTTTCCTTTATTTCACCTTGGAAAATTTAGTTTGGTATGGATCCAGCTTGTTCCAGATTCTTGGACTTATTACAACTGTATTTAATTTAAATAGGGCAACCATATACAGAGTCATAAAATAACTTCTCCGATAAGCCCCTAGCGGCTTATCCGCACAACTAATCGAAATGAACTTTCAGATATTTTAGTTGAAAGTATGCTCTCGAGATTGCGATAATTTTGAACACTATAACTCTCACGGTTACGGTGCAGTAAACACATTTCTAAATTTTCATATGGCTTTGCCATTCGAAAATTTGCCCACTTTCGCAGACGATAACGCATTGCATGCGGGAGATTGTTGGCAACAATGACGAATGTAAGGTGGAATCTGATTAACTTCAGGTTTTATGGTATCTTTCAATTCTGACAAATCTCGTGGATTTAATGTGTACACCTTAGATTTTAGATAATAATACCAGAAGCAGAAATTCATCGGAGTGAGGGGATCATGCTGCCAAGAAAGTGCAAAGTTACGGGAGATGGCTCTATCTTGAAACATTGTACATATTGAAAGCTTGTAATTCCAATGTAATGTTTTTTTTCTTCTCTCCTCTCTTGTGTTATCATTGGTCTTTTATAATCTTCTTCTTTGTAAATGTTTTACGCCAACAATTTTTGTCGTACGTGTATAACTCAAAAGCTCTTTACGGTTTCTCAGCACTGATCAATTTGCGCAAAAAAAAAAAAAAAAAAAAAAAAACGTGGTTGATGCTAATTGAAAATTTCGAAATTTTTTTATTGCTCCGTGAAATAACCGTGAAAGCTCTATTGTTTTAAATCACATAATCTAGAGCACATACCTTCAAATAACAAAATCTGAAATTTCATTTCAATTTGTTAAGCGGACTAGCCTCTAGGTGTTCTTATAGCAAAAGAAAATCAAAGTTGCTAGTTCACCACCTAAACAAATCCATGTTTGATATTATGTTACACTCACTAAGAGTTAATCCTCAGTAAAGGGAATAAGAAAATTTTACTATTCTTTGCTAAAATTGTTAGAATATTGTTTTTTTTTATATGATAACATCTTTAAATTATTATTATTTTTCTTTCCCTGTTAGGTGCAAAACTTCATCAAGAAAACTGCAAATTTTTCTCTATGTTTTAATATCTGTGTGTAGTATACTAATGAAAAGAAGTATCTCAATCCTGTTTGTAATGCAGTTTTATTAATGTACGATATAATGCACAGGGTAATTTGTATCCTATGTGCAAACTTCTGCGAGGCATGGGTTGTTCAAAAATGAGTCGGGATCAGATAGTTATGCCAGGTCGAAAACGCGGTCTTAACGTAACAGAAACGAGTTGCTGGGGAAACCAGCAAAACATCCATCATGCGACAACTGCTCGCAGAGGTAGTAGGATGGAAGGTTTCATAAATCAAGAGCCGTGCTGATTTCTGAAATCGAAGAGAAAATGCTCTTATTAATGTGTAAGACAGCCCACATGCTTACACAAGCAATCACTACTCACTTCGATCTTCTCCAAACCCCCGTCGAGAGGATCCCCAATTTGAACCAATTGCATTTGATATTACTGTAGCTTGGTGAAGGTTGCTTTTGCTCAATAATATTGACAAAAGTGTCCAGCGGACTTCCTTTTTTACCGGTTTTATTCTTATTCGCAGATAGGCATACATTACAAAAACAATTGCTACACTGCACGTAATTCGACCGTATGTGTTGTGGAGAACCCGCATGCTTCATGTACAAACATGTACAGTATAGCATCAGTTCGCTGTAAATGTTTCGCCTGCGTTGTTGAAGAACATTTAATAGCCCATATTCATACCCACATGTTTGGACAAGCACTGCTCTAAGATTTCTTTTTGGGGGAAAGTCTTGCTCAGTCTGATGAATGACCAATAGACGCAACAGTCGCTCCGTCATGATATATGATTCCAGCATGATGGGGCCCAGTTCATTTCAACCATGATGTACGGGAGTACTCAAATGCGACATTTGAACTATTGGGCCTTGTGGTCCCATTCGTTATCGGTGGACTTATTCTGCTGGGATTTTTAAGACGTCTTCATAACGGTGTCCTGCATTACGATGCTGCACAGTGAATCGGCTGCTGTTCAAAAAACATCGAAATCTTCATAACAGTGTCGCGACATAAGGACGCTTTTCAGGATATATTGCAATATTCCGCTTTAAATTTTTTAAATTGGAGGCCATCTTAAATTCGCTATAATACTGAACCCTTACCTTTACAAGCTTTCTACATCTTATAACCAAAACATTTTTTAAGAAACTTTATCTCATCGTCTCACAACCTATTGAGAATTTTACGAATTTAGCAGCCATCATGGATTCGTTGAATTTAAATTTATAATTTTATACTACCTTAGGAAAAAAGCCCTGAATTTAGTTACAATTCTTAGAATATGAAACGTTATTTCACGAACGCCCTAGAACTTCGAAAAAATACACACATAAATTTCATCATGTTGAAATGGCACAGAACCCAAAAATTTCTACATGAAAATGATTTTATGACATAAGACGGAAGCTTTTAAAATATTAAAATGTTTTGCACAAATTCCGATTTTGTATTTCTATGGAAGTAATTTCCATTAGAAAAAGAATCTAAATAACTATCAGAACTATGGAGTCATGTATTATCAGAACAACGAATAAAATGATTACGGAGATCCACAGTGTCATGCTCAAAAACGAGATAATAAAACTCCATAGAGCTTCCTTCGAAAATCAGCTTCATCAGGTGATTCAGTATACATACAGAGCACGAGGAAATGAATCTTTAGAGTAACAGCAAAACGACACAATACATACACTGGTGTGCAAAAATTAAGGACGAAGTCGAAAAATTAGCATATCAGCTGAACGAAGAGGCAGAGCGGACAGAAAGACCAATCAGGAGATTAAGTAAGGTGATGTACGGTAGCACATGCGCAGATATGCAGGTAAACGTAATGGGGGAGTGTCTGAGTAGTATAAAGCATGTTGTCGGTGTAAGATCAGTATTTCTGGCAAAGAGATTGCACGCCGTATAACAGTTAAAATCACACCGAGTTTCTGTCTCAGCGAGAAATGGCGAATAATCAATCTGTTAGACGACATCTGGATGCTTTTATCCGAGGTCGAATCATTGGGAAGTTGGAGGAAGGCCGCAGTGTGACAAGTGTGGCTGCAGAGTTCGGAATTGCTCACAGCATCGTTTCACGACTTTGGAGACAATTTCAAACTACAGGAACAGCTATCCGGGGGTTTAGTAGTGGTCGTCCACGAGGAACCACACCCGCAGATGACCGGTATATTGCCTTACAGGCCAGAAGAAACAGGCGGCAGACAGCGGGAGAAATCGCTAGACACACGACACAGGCGACTGGACGACCGATATCGCGTTTTACCGTGGCCAGAAGACTGCACGGTGGTGGTCTGTTTGCACGACGCCCTGTACGGTGTGTACCTCTAACGCCTGCCCATCGGAGAAGGCGTTCTCTGTGGTGCCGGGAACACCGGAATTGGAGAGACAATGAATGGGGACGAGTACTCTTTACAGATGAGAGCAGATTTAGTCTGAGTTGCGATTCTAGACACATACACATCTGGACAGAGCGGGGAACACGCAATAACCCCTTCAACATCATCAAAAGGGACTGTTTTGGAGGTCGCGGAGTTCTCGTTCGAGCAGACATAATGCTTGGTAGCCGGACCGACCTTCATATCTCCCAAGGAGGTTCGTCACCTGGGACTGCTATTGTAACGAGGTTCTTCTTCCTTACATGCGTCTTTTCACAAGGGCTATGGGTCCTCAGTTCCTCTTCATGGACGACAACGCTCCACCTCATCGCACAGTTACTGTCGAAGAGCTGTTGGAGAGTGAAGATATTGAACACATGGATTGGTCGGCAAGGTCTCTGGATCTAAATCCCGTCAAGCATGTACGGAACTTACTAGGGAGACCCGTGGCAGCACGTAACTTATCGCCAGTAACGATTCCGAAACTGCGATTGGTGCTACAAGAGGAACGAGCAGCAGTGTCTCAACAGCTCATTAACAACCACATATCCAGCATGCACAAATGATGTGAAACCTGCCTAGCAGTCAGGGGAGATCATATCCCCTATTAAAGACCGGATGTTTCTTGCTGGACACCCATCACAGGGATGTTTCGGCCTTCAGTCGCATTGCGCTCCATGCTACTTTTTCAATAAAGCTTCTTTTTATCCCTCTGATTTCTCTTTTAGTAAGTGTTGCTTACATTACTCATGTCCTTACGTATTGGGGATCTTACGGTATTAAATGTGTTGATTTGGAAAGCTTTTGTACAAAGTTATATTGAAAAAACCGTCTCGTCCTTAATTTTTGCACACCAGTGTAGAGTTAGGCCAGCAATGGCTACTGAAACTCTAAAGCAATAGTTCTCAACCTTTTTAGCCCCATGCACCCTTTTTACCACTGTTAGAATATCATTCCCCCTTTTTTTCCAAAACTCAAAAATGCACATATATTTATTTAAATTTAGATTATTTTTATATTTCTTACAAATTAAACAAGGAGAAGTACAGAAATTAGTAATAAATACTAAAACTTGAACAAAAGTAGTTTTTTGCATTCATTAACGAAATCTAAATATTGATTTATAAGGTTACTGTTATTTATATTAACCCGTTAATTTATAATTTCAGTCTTTATTATAACTTGTCCTTTCCGTTTTGTCACCAGAAATGTAAATGATTTAGGTATTTAGAAAGAGGGTATTTAAGTTAAATTTTGGGGATAGTAAGACACAGCTTTTTTCTGCGTCTCGAAGCGTCGTTACTTAGTTTTGCCAGCTCTGATAAGATTGTTATTATTCGGCTTTACGTTATAGCGTCTGTCATTTAAATTGTTGCCCCGATTGATATTTTCAGCCGCCTTAGTGTTAAAATTAAATTGCGTGTCTTGACTACTAGCTTACATTTTAAAATTTGAATTTGACTATTACATTAAGTTGCATCATCACACGTGGTGACTGACTATGTTAGCATGGAGATGTGCATTTTATGTTCAAGACTCTACAGTCCATTTCGGATACAGCGATGATTCGCTTAATGTCTGTTATGCGTTTGATGCTAGTTTGTGCTTCCAAAAAAGTCAGACTTTGTAAATTAATAGGTAAATAAAAGACTGACATCATACTACCTGAAACTATGAAATTCCCCTCTGGTTAAGAAACCCTGCTGTAGGGCAACGTGTAAACAGAAAGTTGTATGTGCGTCCATAGTGGGAAAATTTATGCTCTTGTTTAAAATTTCCATTTATCTAATACGTGCTAGTTGTGTAGAAACTGCTGGCATATGTTTATCACGTATAATCTCTAAAGTTCGAGGCCAGAAAACTGACTACCACTACCATAGTATGAAAAACACTGCAGCAACATGCAAATCGGCTTCAAAAGGACACTTAGTATAAATTTATAGTGCGAGCAAAATTATCAGTGACTAAGACACTGAAGTAGCTTAAAATACTGATATATACGAATAAAATCCTAGTAAAACGAATTAATCTAAATACAAAAATTGAAACATTTTCATAGGTGCAGCTAATATCTTTTGCTGATACAAGTTTTCTGTTTAAAAAAAAGTCACAAACTATGATCATCTGCCCATACTGTTCCAAAATACTTGTCAAAGTAATTGCACGATAACAAAATTTTATCGTACTATAGGGTCCTGTTTAGTTTTACTGACAGTTATTTTAATTTGTAAACCTTTCTTGAATTATCTTATTTCTCCTCGCATTTTTTCGTCAGAATGTAGAAGTGAACGAGAGTAGTTAAATTGTTCAAACGAAAAGGTTAGACATAGCACGATTTCGTTACTGAAGCGCACGTTTGCTATTTTGTTTCCCAGTAGCGGTTACGCATTCTGGCCGTCTAGTTAGTTACTAACTGTTAGTATATCGCAGGTGTATGTTTCAGTCTGTTAGATTAAATTCAGTTGTGTAGCCTAGCACTAAATCTTCTTTTCAATTTATCGTTAAATTATTTTTTTACGTTCTCACCGCAAGCGTTCGGCGTTTTGTGTAAGCAAGCATGTAATTCCGTACCTTCTGTTAAACAGTTTTTGATAAATAAAAGGCTCTTTTACATCTGTTCCCTGATTATGTTCATCTTCACGCCTGTGCGAGAATTCGCAAGGTATAAACTTTACGTAGATCTATCTACTAGTTACCATTTTATACTTGCAAAACATAATAGATCTCACAATACAAGTCGGCACGAGCACGTGTTTCTAGCAAAAAGACACAACTTAACCAAAAAGAATCAACATATTGGAGTAACTTGGAACTTAAAAAAATCGCATTCAAGAATCATGTTCATTCGTGTACATAATTTCAAAAATATTTATGATATTAACATTATTTTGCGAAATATTTCTATATGTAAAATAACTACTGTTTTATACGCATATCTTATTCACAAAATTTCAAAAATTGTAAGAAAATGCATGACACTTTTATTGCAAGTTTCATATGAAACGTAAATTAAATCCCTTAAGACTGCGCTGCCGCTGCAACTGTTAAAAGAAAGAATGTTTAACTTTTGGTTCTACTGAAGAAGCGGAACGCATAATTCATAAGTGCACATCAGTGCAGCCACTGAGGGAGGGGTTTCGAAAATGGACCAATGAGCTTCTATTGCTCTTGTGAGGGTGAATCTTTGAAACTGGGCATATGAAGGTGTGGTGTTTACGTTTTAATTTGCATTTGCTTCGCAGTTATAAATGTATGGCGTAATGGTAGAAATTCTCGTCGTGCTTTCGCTTTATGAGATTATTTAATCGTTTATATTTCACTTTCGCGATTTTTATCACGTATTGATATTCGGATTGATGTTCGAGGCATATTATAGTTCTTTACATCGAGAAAATGACTCAAGCTACAATTATTCTCGAATATTATGCATTTATTAACACCTGTGGATTAAGAGAATTCAAGTGTATACTTTTTTTTTTATTGAGCTGAGAAGGATTGGAATTGTTATAATGAAACAAGTATTTCCTTATTTCAGGGCTTGCATTCTTTTGATTTTGAAAGTGTAAGTTTCAAAATATATATTGTGTATGACCTGATTATATCCATTGTAACATTAAAAATTATATAAATAAATTAAATATATTCTTTGTGAATAAGAGAAATTCATTCTGTTTGAAGTGTATTTCTTGTGCAGACAATGCCTTTGACAGTGAACAGTTATTAAATGTGAAATTTAAGACACTAAATGTATAGGAATCCAAATGAATATTCATGGTAAATTTAATATGACAGGTAGTATCGCGATTTTAACTTAGTAATCTAATCTATCTATCTATCTATATATATATATATATATATATATATATATATATAGATAGATAGATAGATATATAGATATAATTACAGAAGTAAAGTTTTAAATAACAGTATACAGTTGTAGCAGCACAAACGAAATTCCTAAAAAGCACTGAGAAACCATATTTTGATCAGTGGATATTTATTTCAAGTTCTTTTCAGCTTGACATAGTATTCACAACATCAAACGAATTCTGATGAACCATGAGTAATTCTAATTAAAATAAAACTATATTTACAAAATGTTCGTACCTTTTAGTACAGCAATAATTTTGCTTAAATATTAGTAGCATTTTAAACTTGCATTTCTTTTTTTTATTTATTGCATAGTTTTCTCTCTGCAAAATAACAACGTTCATAATATTTTAAGTAGTATATTTAGGAATAATTAAATGAATCTGGATTAATACTATTTCTTCACGCAGATGCAAAATACTGATATAATAATAATAATACGCAATTGCATAATTTTATTCAGAATTTTTAAATTACTCTGAATAAACTTACACAGTTGTATTTAAAAATTGTAGGGCAATTTATCATTCCAAATGTATAGAAATATGTTTTTTCATCTGAACTTAATGTAGTAACTGAAACAAATTTTAAATAATGATTACAGTTATCATTTTGCAATCAATTACCCTTAAATACAAAATGTTACATAACTCTGTAGAACTTGTAAATTTAAGTACGTACCTTTACTTAACGATATGAAGAATGCCGACAAATGTAGTTTCTTGAAAACAAAAACTGAGATTGATGAGTCGAAGTTTTGCGGGGTATCCAAGATGTGTTTTGTATTTCAAATTCTTTCAACCAGGCAGTGAAATCTTCACAATTGCTTATACTTGATCTAATTTCGCAATGAAATTTTCAAAAGAAATCGACGATGGTTTAATTATTTTGTACAGGAAATTTCGTGTCAAAATGTTTTCAACTATCTTGCTTAAAGCGGGCCAAATCTCATTTGACATGATAGAAATATTACTGGAAGCCCATTGGTCCATCCTGTAAGCCACTCCCTCGGTGGCTACACAAATGTGCACTTGGGAACAAAGAATGCTTGGGAAATATGCCAGCGGAACATGTGAGGACGCCAGAACGTCTTCCACAAAATGTGGGAAATAAAATGATACAGTAGTTAGTTTAATAATTAGTTAGTTAATAAGTTAAGAGTCCGCAGTTTAGTAATTAGCCGGACCATTCTGAGTGGTCCAGTAGAACCGGAACGAAATCGGCTAATAAGTAATAAATAATTTAAGTTATGGAACGGCCGATTTTGGGCTGTTTCGGGAGAATTTATGGATTACAGCCAGATACTGAAAGAAAGGTGTAAGTAACCCTTGAAATTCTATTTATTATTAACTATTTCATTGAGTAAATTGAGAATTAAATTTGTATGATAACTTGTTATTATTGATAAATGCAGAAAGAATGGTTACGAAATTTTAAAATGTTCTCTCTAAAAAGAGACCTCAAGAAATTACCTTATCGAAACTGCAAAAGAAACGTTCTGAGCCAAATTTAAAGTTTAGAGACTTAGAATGGTTAAAAAAACTAAATTTTACAATCAGCAAAACGAGTTAGATAGTATTTTTGATTCTATTATTAATTTAAGTACTGAAGAAAATGTCGAAAGAACTTTGAATTAGCAAGATTAAATCAACAGTAATCTTATAGATATGGAATTTGAAATAAATAATAGACTCTCGAAAATTGTTAAAAAGAATAAATTGGAAAATAGTGTAGTTTCTGAAAATTCTGTTGTGCGTTCTAAGATTTTGTTACGCGAAATTTAGAGAGAAACGCATTTTTGGCTTTCATTTAAAGATGTTTTTAAAGTGAGCATTGATCAAACCCGAAATTTATCAGATGCTACAAAATCGCAATACTTCAAATCAACATTGGAAAGAGATACCTTTAGAATAATCCAAACGATATCTATAACTGATTCTAAGTTTGCATGGTTTCTCCTTGAAGAGAGATACTCAAACGCTAGAAAACAAGTGTAGGCACACTGAAAGAAATCTATGATGAGTATTCCTGTTATTCAAAATGAATCGGCTTCTGCGATTCTAAATTTAATTGATGTTACACATGAAGTAGTAAGCTCATTAGAATGTCTAAAAACAAAATTAGATGGGTTTTCGTCCACTACATTTGCTTTTACTCTTAGCCAGAAACTTCATTAGAATTATACGTTCACGTGGGAAAGATTTCAAAGAAAGAAAAAATACCACCATCACCCATTTATTAGAATTCCTGAAATACCATGCAAGGACATTTGTAGAAAAAGTTATAGAAGACGCTGCACCACCCCGTATATATAATTAATAAAATGAGAGAACCTCCCGCCCCCAACAGCCTGCAAATTAACAGCCATTTCATTGCTGTTCTTAAAAGAACACTTCTTCACCATGTAAATAGTGTACATAGCAGTTACCATATAACCATGTAAATAGTGTACATAGCAGCATAGTAGAGACCAAAATTCCGGCAAAGAGTCAACAGTGTCCGGCTTTTTGTAGTTTCTAAAGGAAGAACTAGAAGCATGCGAAACGTCCTTAACTTTGGGTCTTAAACCAACAAACACTTTCGAAAAACAGCGAAAGAAATAATGGCAATTATTGTAAGAATTTTGTTCCAATTAAAAAGAAAATGGCACTAGTGGCGACGCTTAATTCATCAGTTGAAAATTATATGTGTGACTTTTGTCTTAAATCTTACCTCTCAAAAGAGTGCGACTTTAAAGTTGTAGGGTTTATATTTATTTTAACTAACATTTATTTTAAGTTCATATTCCTTTCCTTTTTAGCCTTCATTTTTCCCCTAGAAATGCCCGTGCCAGAGTATGTAAATTACAGTAGCACGCGCAGTTTATTCAAATTTAGCGGAAGCTAGTTGAGTTAATTAGTAGACGAAACGAGCGTGAAAAAGTCTTGCTTTGAAGCTACGCTGGAGAGATTGCTCGGTAGAAGATCAGCGCGTGTCGGCCTTTGTGCCTAGCTTTGCAGAAGTGCTAGACCTTCAACTGTTAAATCAGTAATCTTGCTGAATATCAGCGATAATTAAAAACGCGGTTAGTTAAGATCTCAGAGCCTCGTCGGTAGTGTTTGACATTTGTTCATCTAGTTTCTTATTTTCAGTTTTACCTTACTTTTAGTTCAACCGCCGAGTTGGCGCAGTTTGTGAGCGTCGAGTAGACGCAGTTGTAATTTTAAAAGTACAATAAAAGGGTTTCAACCCCTTCGCACGTTTTTGTGACTCACTATCCCAGTGACTGACAAGTTGGGCCAGAGAGATCTTACAAAGTATTTCAGAGAAACACAAAGCGTTATATGATCAATTTAAGTGGAAGCGCTGTTAAAAAAAAGTAACAAAATACCATTTTGTAAGGCAAAATGAGTTAAATGTGATATTTGGAAATCTCAGTCACGTTTAGAGAGGCTGTGTGACTCAAACGTGTAAGAAAATAAAACCAACAAAATTGCGCAGAACACAAGCGGAGTAAAAGAAACAAACGTCAATTCACTATTCCTCGAAACGTTGCGTAAACAAATTCCTAATGATATGATTTATTACTAGCCTTTGAGGGCCCAGCTAGGCAGAAATAATTCCACATTTAGTGTTAGGTTGTTTTTGCGATTCTGCTTACGAAAGATCTTAGTGTGTCAATCCATTTCTAGAAAAGCAAACCAACTGTTGTTGGCAAGGAAAGATTAAGATTCATACATTTGCATTTTCGAATCCGCCAGTAACAGAGTTTAAAAAGAAAGACATTTGCATTAAAAAATAAAAGTGGAGTTACTCTGATTATCGAGTCTTTCTGAAGTTAAAACCATAGGTTCCAGTACGATAGCGAGGCCAAATAAGAGATATCATAAATAAGTTACGTAAGGAAGGATTTAATTTATCTGACAGTGACGCGGCAGAAATGCAGATTTTAATTGGGAATGATTATTTGATCTGCATTTCAACGGGGGAAACGCACCGTTTGACAGAATATTTAGTATTGTATGAAAGCGTACTCGGTTGGTCTTCGAGTGGTAGAGTGGGAGGAGAGAATAAGAAGCTAATTTCATTAGACGAAGAGTCAAAGGGTTTGTTTATACAAGTTTATTTTGTAGAGGAAGAAAAATTACCGGAACAGATTCGTGAGCTATGGGAAGAGGCAAACTCTACCTTTCCTCAAAATTACCGTCCAATCAGTTTACTTAGTCAAATTTCCAAAATTGCTGAAAAAAAATTATTCTACTTTACATAAACCGCCACATGCCTCCTAGCTCTTATACTCCTGACGAAAAATTTGGATTTAGACATCTGCACAGCACTAATCAGCAACTTCTCCGAGTTATCAATTACATTACTGATGGATTCAACTGTAAATTCCCCACCGGCGCAATATTTTTAGATATTGCCAAAGCATTTGAAAATGTGGCACCGAGGACTTATATAAAAATTAATCAAGCTTAACTTTCCTGACTATTTCTTACGACTTATTGCATCTTATCTCCAAAACCGGACTTTCGCTGTTAGAATTGGAAAAACGCTTTCAACTACTAGAAGCATCACTGCAGGCCTTCCACGAGGCTTCGTTCTTTCTCCGTTTCTTTACAATATCTAACCTCATATCACTATTGTGCTCTTTCCCGACGATACTGCAATTCTAACGCAAGCTTCTAAAATCAATACTGTTCAAATATTTCTTCAAAATTATCTGGATGTACTGGAACATTGGATGACTCTCTAAAGAACTGCTGTTAATACAGACAAAACTAAAGCCATTATTTTTAGAACAGGACACACAAATTCAAGGGACTGACCAACTTAACGACCTCGTAATCACTGTCGACCAAAAACTAACTTTTCGACAACACTTGCATGAAACTGTCAGAAAATGTAACATCTCTATTATCACCATGCGACCCCTCATTGGCAGACATGGTAACCTTGCAGTTGGCAACAAATTGATTCTATACAAATCTGTCCTTCGACCTGCACTACTTTATGCCAGTCCAGTTTAGGGACATGCTGCAAAAACTCACATTAATAAGAGCCAAGTCATTCAAATTAAAACTCTTCGTGCTATCAATAAAGCACCTTTTCATATTCCAAATTCATATACCCATAGAGACCTCCAAATTGATACCATTGAACACTATATTCAAACAGTTGCTTCAACGTTTGCCTCTGTATGTTATTACACCCAAACAGCTGCATCAGTTCTTGACGATGCATACCTTTTCCTAGAGATAAGCGCAAATATCCTTCGGATATAATTAATACCTAACACATTTTTTATTTGACAAACTACTTCATTACTCATTACCACTTATCACAATAACCCTTTTCTATTTTTACTCCTTTACATTTCGCCGACTGATGGCGGCTATGTGAAATTCTTTCATTCAATTACTTTGATTCCATCCGCTTCATCCTTTTGTTATTCCTGATATTCCATTAGTTGATGCTTAGTAAAAGCGCCCTGTCGCATTCTGACACTCTTGTCTCATTCGAATCAAGTCAAACAAACAAAAACTGTGTCGAGATGTTAAATAGCTCGTTGTGTGCAGATGATTTGCGTTACGGAGGGGAAGTGTTGTATGAAACGTTTCTGTTATGGAGGGGAAGCGAAAGTTCAAAAATAGCAGCTTTGTGAGGGAAACGTTTATGGAGGTAATTAAATATCAAATACAAAATAACATTATTCAAGAGTGTGAGGGTACGAGAAAGGGATATTTTATTCCATTCCGAGCAGTGGTCCGTAAAGATAAAATAATCACTCAAGTTCGAATGGTATTTAATTGTAGTAGTTGCGAAAGAGGAAAGCTATCGTTAAGCGACTGCCTAGAAAAAGACCCAAACCTAAATCTGAATATTTTGGATATCATTCTTGCTGTTCGAAAATTTTAAATTGGATTCTGTGGTGACGTAGATAAGGCGTATTTGATGATTGGGAAAGCGAAGGAAAATAGGCAATATTTAAAACTTCTGTGGTATCCTGATAATGATAGTGAAGACTTTAAAAATTATGCGAATGAACAGAATGTTAATTGGATGTAATTGTTCTCCGTTTTTATTGAGCGCAACTATCAAATATCATGATTCCTACAAATTCGGACTCGGACAAGGAAGTCATGGAATTTATAAATTCCTGACTAAACGCACACAGTGCATCGAAAATCACGAACTTTGCTACCCCTCATGAAGTAAACGAAATCATCAGGGTGCTAAGACCAAAAAAGGCTCCAGGCCTTTTCTTTCTCTTATTTTACAGAAAACTTTAACCATGTCCTTGCATCCTCAAGTAATAAATTCTGTGACTGTAAGTGAACTTCAAGAGCTTTCGTTTTCATGCGTTTGCAATGCTTTCAATATAGAAAAATTTCCTCAGTTGTCATCCAGAGATCAAGGAGAAAATTATTGATCTCTTCGCGCAAATTAAAACAAGAAGAACAGATTTCATTTTTAAATGAATATGTAAAGCTTGAACTGTAACAATTTAAGTTAAAGTAATTAAGAAATGTTTAATTTTTCTTTTGTAAAATTTCATGGAAGTTTCACAATAAATTTTCTTTTTATACATGTTTGTTTCCCTTTACACAGGTTTGAAACAAAGGTTAAATTTTTTTGGAACAGCACCCCCACTAATTTTAGCTACGAGTCGCCACTCATTGTTAAAATGAGTTCTGTTGGTAAAACGAAAGCTTTTCACAGTGATACTAAGAAATTGCTGCATAATATCATTACATTTTGTGACATCGAAGCCGAGAATGCAGAACTTAGCATTTCCATCTCACAGCCCACGAAAAGAGCATTGCAGGAGTATCGCTGACGACGATAAAGAAAATTCGACGAGAGGCAGAAAGGGAGGAAGAGCCAGTTTTTAGTTCCCCGAAAAAAAGCCTAAAAAAAGTAGTAGTAAACAGGATTGGATTGGCCCTCCTATCGTCTTGAATGCGATGTGATTCAAAGAACTGTTCATGAATTTTATATTAATGAAAAAAAATTCCATCCCTTTCAAAATTACTTCCTGTGCTGGAAGAAAAGATTGATTTTAAATGGAAAAAGAGAAACATTAAGAAATGTACTACATAGTATTGGATTTGTATGGAGAAAAAGCCAAAACAAGATAAAACTTTTAATTCAAAGAAGTGACTTTGTGTTAAAAAGAACGCAGTATCTTAGAAAAGTGAGGCAATTTCTTCGTGAAAGAAGACCTCTCATTTATTTGGACAAAACTTGAGTGGTTAGTAACATAACATTTTCAAAGTGTTGGCAATCAGAAGCAGTTTTTGGCGTCGTGAAGAGAGGCAATGCATCAAAATGAATTATTGTTTTATGTGCTGGAGAAGATACGGGATTTTTACCTGATACGTCTCTAGTATACAAAGCAAATACCACATCCGGGGACTATCACGGGCAAATTAATTCTACTGTTTTTGAAAAGTGGACTTCCGAAAAACTCCTTCCGAATCTTTCAACAAATGCTGTACTCATTCTAGACAATGCCTCCTACAACACTGTTCAAGTAAATAAATGTCCAACTATGGCAAGCCGAAAAGAAGAAATGATCCGTTGATTACTTAACAAAAATGTACAGTTCTCTCCAGTTTTACGAAAAGTGGAGTTAATGGAGCTTGTGAAACAAAATGTTCCTAAAGAAAAGTCATATAAATTTGATTCAATGCTCGAAAAACATAGTTTTACGGCTCTACGTCTGCTCCATACCACTGCGACATTAATGCAATTGAATTCGTATGGGGTGAAATAAAGCAATTTGTTCGGAACTGAAATACAACTGGAGACATGGAAATGAATAAATTATT
This sequence comes from Stegodyphus mimosarum, assembly GCA_000611955.2. Lineage (NCBI taxonomy): Eukaryota > Metazoa > Arthropoda > Arachnida > Araneae > Eresidae > Stegodyphus > Stegodyphus mimosarum. The sequence goes on from KK120323.1 coordinate 26,102, forward strand.
AAAAATTACAAAAGAAGCTCTTCGTAACGATAGAAAAATGGAAGAAGTACTGCACTCATGTAGAAAATGTAGAAAATGACTACTGGAAAAAAGATGGTTTGATTGAAGATTTATGCGAATCTTTGATTATTTCCTCTGATGAAGAGGAAGACAACTTGGATATGTGTAGTGACTGTGATACAGAATAATAAGTACTGAGGTAAGAAATTTCGTTTCTTAGCTGCTCAGTACATGTAATACTACCTATAGCTTTCAGCGCAAAAATCGAAGCGATGTAATATTTATTTATTATAATATAGTTATTATAATTTCTATAATTACTCAATAAATATAATAATTATTTATCACTGTATAATCATTATAGTTAATTAATAGGATTTTTTTTTCAGTGTGTAATAATGCAGATAGATCGTAGCTCGAAGATAAAAAAGATAAAGTAATTTTCAATTACAACGTAATTATAATAATTATTATTGCCATATAATTATTGCAATTAATTATAATAATTAAATTATTAGAATTCATTGTAATAATAATATAATAATGAAAATCATAAATAAAATATAAGAATTGAATTATTAAATAAAATTTACTTATTATTTTTTTTATAAAATAATGTTATACTGCAAAAGTAATTTTAGAAACCACTTGTATTTTTATGCTTAGTATTAAACACAATTTAATAAAACAGCTAATAATAAATGATCAGCATATCAGCTTAGATTACTTAAAAGTAATTTTGTCTTCTTATGTCTGAGGCCTTTGAACGCTGTAGAAATAAACAGTGAAAAAGTAAAACGTAAAAAATCCCTACGACATGATTCCACCCTGATTCTATCCACCCCATTTTGAAATAAATCGTTCCAAATGGAGCATGCGAGTTTGCCCTCATGCTCGCTAGTAAGACGGTCGAACAATACCAGCATGGTTTCAGAAAAAAACTTTCCACCACTACCCAGCTACTTCGCCTGATTGAATTCATCGGTTCGGCCTTGCACAATAAAATGAGTGTCGCCATCCTGATTTTAGACGTGGCAAAAGCTTGTGACCACATCTGGCATTCAAGACTTTTATTCAAACTGATCAAGATCGACCTGCCGCGTGACATCATCCTCATGATAAATTCTTTCCTGAGTGAACGGACTTTTATGATCAAGCATAGAAAGGCGATTTCAAGTGTAAAGAACATCCAGGCGGGTATTCCCCAAGGTTGTATTCTTGGCCCGATATTCTACATCACTTATGTAAACGATTTTCCAAACTCACACGATGATGTCAACTCATCTTTTCCAAAGTTTCAATATTAATTTTAACAATTTAAATTATTCAATTCGCTAAATATATTTATTCACTTCGCGTAGTTCGCTTATCTAAAGACCCAATTCCTGGTTTTTGCGGCACCAAAAAAGATGTAACTTACAACTTATAATGGCTTTAGCTTTTAGAATTATAATTCAACATTCAAAACAAATAAAATAATCAAACCTGTCAGACGAGATCAATTCAATCCAAGATATTTTATCCATTTTTATTGACGACACAGACAATACATGACGACAAGAAAACACTTATAAATGCAGTTATATAGAGAGTTCGCACTTAACATTTCATGGTTCACCATTCTTCGCAGTCTCGATCGCAATTAATTCAATTCAAAAAGAAATCAGACGCACAGTGCCATCTGGCTCCTGTAATTATAGTTTCAACATATGTGTATATGCTTTGTGACACGAGCACTTTGAGCCTTTGTAAGATTTACTTCTTGTGCTTTAATTGCCACTCTTAAGCGTTTCATGGCTAGATGTAGCAAATGTGTGAAATTATTCACTGGCCCATAACATTAGCCCATAACAATGCCCCAAATGTTATGGGAGCTAATTCCCTATTGAAGAAATTTTGCAGTGTAATTATTTTTCCTAACAAAACATTGGCCATCTACACTGGCTATCATAAATTAAGGAAAAATCACAAAAATAGTGATAACTCCCTCAAATTAAGCCAAACCGTGTAAGATTTGAGTATGTTGCCTAGTAAGAGTAGCTGAGTAAAACTGCAATATGCAAATTAGTGGCGCTGTACTCGGAATACGTCATCTGCGAGGAGCATAAAAGTCCATGTTTGAGAGCAAGCCCACATATTTCACTGTGATAGTGACATCAGAAATCTGAGATAGCCAATTCGTAACAATGACCTCCAGGTATCATTTGCCTGCAGAACTATGATGGAGAGTCATTGGAAGACTAGAGAAAGGACCAAGTCAAACAGAAGTGGCCAGATGGCTAAATGTGAGTCCTTCTGTGGTTCATAGACTTTGGAGGCAATTTCAAGGCACAGATTCGGCATCTAGGAGGTTCAGTCCAGGACAACCAACTGCTACGACGAGCGCCGATAACCGATATTTGACATTATGTGCACGCAGGAATAGAACCGCTACTCCGACTCTTCCTAGATTCTCCCTAGCTGCAGTCACCGGAAGGTTGGTGTCAACGTCAACTGTGCGTAGAAGACTTCGCGAAGGTGGTCTGGATGCGAGGCGACCAACCATTTGCGTGCCGCTCACGTCACGCCATAGGAGAGACCGTTTGCAGTGGGCACGACAACATTTCCACTGGACGCCTGAGCAATGGAACACGTTGTTTGATATGGAGAGAACCTGGAACCCGTTATCCACCGTCAAACATGCGTGAAAGATATGCATACTGTAATGCTTGTTTCGTAATTAAAGCAAACTCCATTGGAACACAGCAAACTTTATTTAATAGATCAATTTCATAACTGCAACATATAAGTCGAAGAAAAGGTAACATCAAAAATTAACAGCCAAAACGTATTCTATCTCTTTTTAAATTAAAAATCATTATCTTACTTCGTGCGAGAACCGCACGCAGCTCTCGTGTTGGCGTTTCAAACATTGCCATTTATTAACAGATATATTTCAAATTCAACTATTTCAAAAGTACAAGATTATTATTGCAACAATATCTAAAGCTGTTACAATACGGAAGAGGCAGTGTCTGTGTTTAGGGTGGCATCTCTTTGGGTAGACGTACAGTCCTCCATGTCTCTCCAAGGGGAACCGTGAATGCTCAGATTTATAGAGATGACATCCTCGACGCTTATGTATGCCTATATGCCGGGGCAAAAGGTGATGCTTTCCTGTTACAGGACGACAACGCAAGACCATACAGGTCTCGCATCGTAGATGGATATCTTCACAGGAAACAATTATGCGCATGGAGTGGCTAGCCCCATCCCCGGACTTGAATCCTATCGAGCACATTTGGGATACTTTAGGGTGACGTCTAGCTGCTCTCAGTCCGCCCCCTCAGACCCTTGCCGCGCTTGCAACTGCTTTGCAAGAGCAATGGCTCTCGCTTCCTATGGAACTGATAGACCGCATAATTGAAAGCATCACACATCGCTGTATGTGCTGTATTACTTCTAGAGGCGGTCGTATTCCGTATTGAAGGTACTTTTCCTGTAGCAAACTGACACCTTCGATTTGTTCATTTTATACATGTGCTAATTTCTATACTACTATAACTGTCTGGTAATTTCTTTTTATGTTATTTGATACCTTACTATGTTTACTATGAGTTACTTCTTATGACCTCCGATTTAGATGTGGATTTAGTAAAAATGCAGGTTTTAGAGGAAGAGTCACTGAGTGACCATAAATATATTTTAGTAGATTTTATTGGTGATATGAAGGACAATGTAAAAGTGGAAAAAATAACAAGAAATAAAAGAAGATTGAAGAAATTTGCTAACGGATTGATTGATGATATGCTACAAATTGAAAGTAAAATTAGTAGTTGTAGAAGCAAAAAAGATTTTAATTTAATTATTGAAGAGGCTGAAAATTTAATTATGAAACGTATGAAGAAAGACTTGGTTATAAGGAAAAATTATTTAAAAAAAACTGTCTTATGGTGGACCGCTGAATTGGAAAAACGTAGACGCAAGACAAGGGCAGCTAGGAAGAAATACCAATATCCAGCCTTGGAGGAGAACATTAAGTGAGAAAGACGGATAGAATATAAGAGGAGTTTGTCATTTTACAAAAGGAACATAAAACGTATAAAAAAGCAGTATAGATGTAAAATATTTCTGAATAATAAATATTACTATGATCAGTTCTATAAAGTTGCATTAAATAAGAGGAAGAAATGTGTAATTTTGAATACAGGAGGTATGGCGAAAGTATGGAAAATATCTATCGAATTAAAATTAAGGAAATTATGAACATTCAAGATGGGTTCGTTGACAATATTGAATATATAAAATATGATAATATAGAACATGTAGAAGAAGATTTTAAGTATGAGGAAATCTTTAATGTTATTTCTTCTTTGCGCAATACTTCTGCCCCTGGACTTGACGGAATGGGGGCCTTAATAATAAAATATTTGTTTGATGCCTGCCCCTCCTTTTTCCTTATTATATATAATAAATGTCTTCAAATCAGTGTCTTTCCAGACACTTGGAAAATTGCAGAATTGGTTTTGATTGCAAAAGATGAAGGAAAGTATAGACCAATATGTTTATTAAAGGTCCTATCTAAAATCCTGGATAAATTAATAGTTAACAGAATCCAATTTCGTATAAATCAATTACAGATTATGTCTGATAGACAATATGGATTTCGGAGGGTTAGGTCAACTGAATTAGCCCTCTATAGAGTTATACAGGAAGTTAGGAAAAGACGCGAGACTTCACATTTGGCCCTCGTTTCGTTTGACGTCCCGGGGGGCTTTTGACTCTGTGATATGATCTTCTTTGTTGAAACACTTGAGCCCTCTTGGACTATCTGTCAATTTATTTGAACTTATTAGAGACTATTTTAGGAATAGGGTTGTTATATATAGAGGAAATTCGAGAAATAGGGAACTAAGGTTTGAACTGAGTCGCGGCTGTCCCCAAGGCTCTTGTAGCGCCCCCCGCCTGTGTCTGTAGCCTTGTGGTTGATACCCTACTCCATGATATCCGAATACCAAATGTAGATATATATTGTTATGCAGATGATCTATTGGCTTTAGTAGAAGATGAATCTCTTAAGAATATACAAAAGACTTTTGTTGTTTTGGAGAATAGTATGAAGAAACGAAGTGTGAGTGAAAAAATTATTTTTAATAAAGAAAAAACTAAATGTCTCTTCTTTCCACGTGGTGGAAAGAAAGTAAGTCACCCGAAGCTCTATTTCGATGGTAAGAGAATTAAATTTGACAAATATATAAAGTATTTGGGTGTTATTATTGATGATCACTTAACTTTTATCGAACATTTTAAAAATATACAGAGGACCACAGATAATATTTTGATATTTTACAAAGCCTATTTTAATTCTTCAATTCTAACAAGTAAAAGTCTAATATTGAAACAGATTTATGAAAATGTTGTGTTGCCAAAAATTATGTATGGAGTGGGTGCTTAGGGCTGCTGGGTAGGGGAGCTGGTAAAATTAAGAAATAAGATAAATTCAATACAGAGAGTCTGGCTGCTTGCTCTGACCAGAAGTTTTGTTTTGTGTTGCTCAGTAAGAATCTTTGGTACCCAACGTGAGCAAAGTTTACGAAATTTCAGTTTTTCGGTAACAATTTCATGCATTAGTGATCGTGAAATTTGGGGAAATTCCATAGCGAGAGCACTAATTGTAAACCTTCGGTTTTCATGGATCTTGTCATCAATCGCGTGAACCAGTTCTTCTGTAACCAAAGATGGACGCCCACTTCGTTCTTCATCGTGCGCATCACTACGTCCGTCATTGAACTTTCGGACCCATCTTCTCACCATTGAATCACTCATCGCTTTTGGTCCGTAAACATCGCAAATTTGCCGATAAATTTCACTAGGTTTCACTTTCCTCGCATTCAGAAAACGAATCACAGATCTGATTTCACAAGCGGCGGGATTTTCAATCAACACCGACATTGTAAACAAGCACAACAAAGCGTACGTGACTGACAGCGATCTCCAAATGGCGCGCGTTTCTTCTCCTTGATACAGAGCGTCTACTGCGCATGTGCGGAACTGCGATCGCAGAGCTGCAGCGGAGATAAATTGAAACGGAACTTACTTTCTGGACGTGCCTCGTATTTTCTTCTTTGTTGAAACACTTGAGCCCTCTTGGACTATCCGTCAATTTATTTGAACTTATTAGAGACTATTTTTATTTTAGGAATAGGGTTGTTATATATAGAGAAAATTCGAGAAATATGGAACTAAGGTTTGAACTGAGTCGCGGCTGTCCCCAAGGCTCTTGTAGCGCCCCCTGTTCTGGGGCCTTGTGGTTGATACCCTACTCCATGATATCCGAATACCAAATGTAAATATATATTGTTATGCAGATGATCTATTGGCTTTAGTAGAAGGTGACTATCTTAAGAATATACAAAAGACCAAAAGACCTTTGTTGTTTTGGAGAATAGTATGAAGAAATGGAGGTGAGTGAAAAAATTATTTTTAATAAAGAAAAAACTAAAGGTCTCTCCTTTCCACGTGGTGGAAAGAAAGTAAGTCACCCGAAGTTCTATTTCGATGGTAAGAGAATTAAATTTGACAAATATATAAAGTATTTGGTTGTTATTATTGATGATCACTTAACTTTTATCGAACATTTTAAAAATGTACAGAGTACCACAGATAATATTTTGATATTTTACAAAACCTATTTTAATTCTTGAATTCTAACAAGTAAAAATCTAATATTGAAACAGATTTATGAAAATGTTGTGTTGCCAAAAATTATGTATGGAGTGGGTGCCTGGGGCTGCCGGGCAGGGGAGCTGGTAAAATTAAGAAATAAGATAAATTCAATACAGAGAGTCTGGCTGCTTGCTCTGAGAACGGTTTCTAACGAGGTTCTATGTGTCTTGGCTGGAACTTTCCCTCTCTCATTATTCTATCAGTCTTATTATAATAAATTTAAACTTAGAAATGGTATTATCCAGAGTATTATTGAGTTTGATGAAGTAGTCGAGGCCAATGCTTTTAAATATGACAGTGAATTTTCTATACATCCAAAAGAACACTTAAGAATAATATATGATAAACATATGTTTCAAACCAGTGAATTCGATATTTTTACGGATGGTTCCGGATTCGAGGGCGGAGTCGGTGGAGCTTTCGTTGTTTTTTATTATGGGATTGAAATTTACATGAAGAAATTTAGACTAACTAGTTTAAATTCTGTTTACCAGGTTGAGACCTGCGCTATTGATGAAGCCCTAAATTGGATTAAAAATAACTTTAATAGTCCACATTGTTTTAATATTTATTCCGATGCATTATCTGTTTTGGAAGCGCTCTCGGGTCTGAAATGTGACAATAAAATATTGTACCATATTAAAGAAATGTTTATACATCTTCAAAAAATTCATATTCTACATATTCACTGGATAAAAGCACATGCTGGAAATCTGGGAAATGAGAGGGCGGATATTCTAGCTAAGGAAGCGGCTCTGGGTGAGGGTGATTGTCTCGACGTTATACTTTCTAGACGCATTATGGTTACAAGACTGAAATCCATTTTATTTAAAAATTGGGCCAATGATTTTGATAATTCTACAAAAAAGATTGGATTTTTAGCGGATTTTAAGGTTTTTAACAAGATGAATCTTAGTTGTGAAAGCGAATTTAATCAGATTTTAACAGGACGTGGATGTTTCCCTTACTATTTGAAACGATTTGGAATTCAAGAATCCGATTTGTGCTTCCATTGTAATAAAACAGGAGATTCTAAGCATTTCGTAGAAAATTGTGCACTCACTGAGAATTTAAGAAAATTGTATGGTACTCCTCTATTTGGTAACCAGAAGAAACTTGCTGTAAAAAAGAAGATCGCGAAAAAATTGATGGAAGTAATTAATACAAATAGAGACCAGATAGGCATAGGTTAGGGGATGGAGTTTCTATTGTGGTGTGTGTATATGAGTTTGTTCTTTTATGTGACGTTTATTTTGTTTATAACAATTACTTTTATTTTTTTATGTTCGCTTATGTGGATGTCTGGGTCTGGAAGTCTTTTTCTTCCAGTCGTAGTTACTATTTTGTTCTGTTTCAATTTTTCTTTTGGTTGCTCGGTGCCCGGACTTGGTCTTTCGGTGTTTTTTTAATTGCTAGTTTAAATTTTCTAGGATTTAGTGTTAGTTTTGCTGGGATACAGTCAGTTTGCTGGGTGACCGTTTGTCGTGAAATGCTATGTCCTGCTATGTCATTATGGCCAGCGTATGCTGGCTAGGTGGATAGGGGCTGCGCCCCTTTTCAACCAACCAACCTTACTATGTGTTGTATATTGTGGGTAAGTTTCATAAAATTCTACATGTAACTTTTTCAGTAATCGTGATTTTTGTGATTTTTCCTTAATTTATGATAACCAGTGTGTAAGGTATTTCTCCCACCTTCTTCGCATGCCTTCGTGGTGTAGTGGTCTGCATGCTCGACGCGTAACCGAGAGGTCCGTGGTTCGATTCCCGGAGAAGGCGCTGCTCATTTTTCATGTCTGATGCTTCCAAAAATACCTAATGTCTCTACACTGGCGCCCGAACTAAAAAAAAGGTGGTGGATGATGATTCTCCACCACCGCGATTTGGCGATTGGGTCCCCAAAACCCCAGTGGCCCTTTAAAAGGGGGAGTATATAAGGTATTTCTCCCACCTTCTTCGCATGCCTTCGTGGTGTAGTGGTCTGCATGCTCGACGCGTAACCGAGAGGTCCGTGTTTCGATTCCCGGCGAAGGCGTTGCTCATTTTTCACCTCTTCTGCATCGAAAAAAATACCTAATGTCTCTAAAAGTGTACTTCACTTCTGAAGGAATAGACTAGAACTTTATTACTCCCAAGTCCCCATCTTTTGGAGGACTATGGGTGAGCCGGTTTAAAGTCTGTAAAGTATCACTTAAAGAGAACAAGAGGAAATTTAAGTTTTACATATAAGGAGTTTGAAAAGGTAATTTTGTAAGTGGAGAGAATATTAAGCTTGAGACCTCTTACACCCATTTCCAGTGATTATCACCATTATAAATTTTTGACTCCATGTTATTTTTTAAGTAGGGAGATCGATAAACGCGATTCCGTAGCCAATGATAAAAGACGTAAATAAGAATTGCTTAAATTGCTGGCAGAAAACAACAAAGATTGTTCAAATTGTGTGGAAGAAATGGATTATTTAGAACCTCTACTGCAGAGAACAAAGTGGATGGTAGAGAAAAAAAATTTCTGTTGGTACCATGGTACTTCTCAAGAAGGCTACCAATTTGCAAGGAGATTCTAAGCGTGTTATTGAAGCCTACCATGCATCTTATGACAAAGTAAGAACTGTTAAAATCAAAACAAAATCAGGAGAATTAAAGAGGGCAATCATAAAGATTGCAGTGCTTCCTATGCGAAACCCAAAATCGATTATTTCCATATGTAAAAGGAAAAGAATTATATTTATTTCCAGTATTGTAATGTCATAGTAATTATAATAATGCATATTGTAATCACGTATATTAATTTTGCTTTAAAAATTAATGTTTTTATATAGTTCCTTGAAATTTTGTAATTTCAACCCGGAAGAATGTTAAATCGCTTTGAAGTGAGATAAACTGACACCGCTACTATTAAAAAAATAATTTTTACTTTTGTTTATACCAGCGAAACGGAGTGTGTGTGGAAGCTAAAGTGTCTTTCACAAAATGTATGAAATAAAATGATGAAGTATAATTAGTTTAATAAGTTACAGTCCACATTTTAGTAATTAGCCGGACCATAAAGAACGACAATTTTAAGGTAAAAGGGGAGAATTATTCCACCACTTGCCTAGAGTTAAGCACTTTGCTAACGTATATAAAGAACATTCATATTTTTTTCACATGAACTCACTGACGGGTCCCTTTCTCAATATTGGAGGTTCTCTCTTGACTTGGAGGGAAGAAGGGACTTTCTCAATATTGGAGTTTCACGCTGGACTTAGAGGGAAGAAGGGACTCATTGCCTATCCTCTAACTTCCGAAAAAGGGCCAGTAGTGGCAGCGGAGGGAGGCTTGATGATCTGGGTTGGCATCTTATTGGTCAGACTTTCCTGTCTTCGAGTCAGCTCTGTGACTGCTGCGAGCTGTAGAGAGATCTTCGAACACTGTATTCGCGTTTTTAGAGGAGCAAGGTACCCTAAGATCCTTTTTATGAATGACAGTGCTCTTCCACACAGGGCTACTTTGATTGATGATTGTCTGGAAAGTGAGGATATGAACCGTAGAGATTGTCCAAGCAGATCTCCCGACCTAAATCTTATTGAAAATGTCTAGTATGTTCTTGGAAGAGCAACTGTAACTCGTTTTTCCTCTTTCAGAATACTCCGCGACTTGAAAAATACGTTCCAACAGGAATAGAACTGATTGCAAGAAGGTCTCATAAACTGCCTCATTCCAGTATGAAGTCCCGTTGTAAGAGATGCATAACTGTTAGACAGAAACATAGTCCTTGTTGGCTTCCTTTTTTAATCGGCATTGCAATTCCTATTTAGACCTTCGTACACCGATGAGTCTTACGCAAATTCCGCAGGTATACCATAGTTGTATGCGACAGTTTTTTGTGTTATAACATTTTATGCCCTTACCAAATTCCAATGTTCATCACGCCATAAGAAAATCACCAAAATGTGAAAATTATGTTAATTTGAAGCTTCGATATAACTTACCGAGTATATTGATAACAGGGCCTATAATATTGCCGAATAAAGTGATTTCCAGTTTTAATAACAAGTTACCAAAATTGAGCATCGTTTTCAAATTTAATTTAAAAAGGACAAATTTATTAAGAAGAGTTTTTAGCACGGAATCCGGAAATCACGTGATTCAGTGTGAGAAGAAGTGCAAATTAGATACTGCTGCTTTATAAATAATGTAAGTTTTAATGAAATGCATGAAAAATGTACCATTTCTCTCTGTAGAAGAAGGGATGGGTAAGTTTCATGAACACTTCTTTCCAACAGAATACCTGATGATAATCGAAAACATTTTCGGTTAGGATTTACCTCTTTTAAGATCTTGAGCACTTCCCTAAAAGTAAAGAGAACATAAAGTGAAGGGCTTTTAAATTAGAGCTTTCTCTTCCAGAAATATGCGGATTACACTAAAATTTGTTACGCTAATTATTTTAAGCTAATTTTTTTGTCTTTCTCTCATTTGTAACCTCAGTTATTCAATTTAGGACATTTTAATAGCCTAAGTTTTGATTTTTAACTTAATGGAAATTTCTCAATCAAGTGCAATTTATGCTGCTTAGATCAGGCTTAGGTACTTGGTAATTTACTATTCAAGAGAGGATTTTCTAATAAAACGTTATTTAAATAAACCCAATGGCTTTGCTTATAAAAAAAGGGCTTTTGCACTTGACGGAAACCAAATTTATCCCAAGCAAACATCCATCAAAATTTTTCTGTTTTTTTTTAAGTTTTGAATAAAACAGCAATACCAAAAAAATTATAATGATGGAAAAAACAACTTTCAATTTGTAGTATGATTTTTTTTAATTTTATCGCCTTTCACATAATCATTTCTGAGTAATTTGCTTGCATTTCTTTTACATTCATATCTAGGACAGTACTTCTCGGCACATACGTGCCAGATGCAAATTCCACCAAATTTGGCGATTTTTCTTCTGGTATGATAATCAAGCGATTTGGACGATATTTTGTTTTGTATGGCAATCCACTTAACTAGTTTAAGCATTTTTATGTGTTAACAGCGTTGAATAATATTTTATATTTTTGTTTGGTTATTTTGGTACTGTTCTGTTATCGGAACTGAAATCGTCCCCAAATGTTTTGCTAAACTCGCCGAAAGATCAGTTCATATATATTTATTTATTTTTAAGTAAATATATATGAACGCCAATATTTATTTTTAAAATAGTTACAATATTTACTTTCTTAAAGAAAAGTAAAAATAAAATACTTTTCAAAATGCCAAAGTGACAAATTCTAAAGATGTCACAATCACTTGTCTTTTTATTATTATTGTATTTGCCATTGATATGAAAATTTAGGACTTTAATAGTGATGAAATAGCTTTCATACAGTTTCTTCAGGAACGAAGAATATTCCCTCTGAAAGGAAGTGCACTAAAAACCATAAAATGAAGCTGAAATAGAAATGTGAAAAATATGACGAGCCGAGGGGAAAAAAAGGATTACGTTCTCAGAATTGATTTGAAGGATGGAGAATGAATTTCTTAAGGGCAATTCGTATCATTTATGCGCGGAGTTTAGAATTAACTTCCACTGAATATTCTTAGTGACTTGATATGAATCATAGCACTTTTATTGATAGGAACAGTTATATAAGGGAAGTCTGTGGTGTATTAATGTTTAGACTCATGCACGAACGTCTAGACTAGACGTCGGCAACCTATGGCACGCAGTACAGTTTTCAGTGGCACTCTTATCTCTCTGTCTCTGCGGAGTCTCACCTCACGCCTCCCAGGTGTGCCCAGGCATTTTCTCTCGTTTCGATCGGTTCGTCGCGCCGATACGTGTGTATCGAGTATGTTTTCTGTCGAAAGTAGAATTTAGTTTATTGCACGTAGTGCGCTATAAAATATTTTTAAATACACGACACGTTCTTAGTTTTACTTTGAAAACTCGTATTTGTTTCCTTATTGTGGCAATTCATACCTACATATTGAATCAAATGGCCACTAAAGTAAGAAAGCCGGGTGTTCACGGTTTTCAAGACATACATTTGGACGAATGAATATGGATTCGTACAGCATAAGGATCGTGCTGTGTGTATGTTGTGTCGCACGTCAAGTATACAAAGACATTTTCAAACTATACATCAGTCCACATTTCTGAATCCCGATGAGAAATGTGAAGTTAGAAAAAAGAGCTGTAACTGAATATCAGAAACAAGTTACATTTTTTTTAAACAATTGGAAACAAACCTAAAGCGCCCGAACGTAGTTTTGAAATTGCTCCTTGTGTAGCTGTCTAAAACAAATCTTTCACAGATGACGAATATATAAAGGACACGTTTTTAAAAAGTGCTGAAATATTGTTAAGAGATTTACGAAATCTACTAAAATTCCTATTTCGAATTTAAGAAATAACGGCTTCTTTGCGAACTATGGAAATACGAGTAACTCAAATGGCAGAAAATGTAACAACAAGACAGAATTATGGATTTATGAAGAATACTGCAGCATGATTCCTCTGTCTGGAACAACTTAGGGACGGGATTTTCTTCCTTCATTTATAAAGTAATTTGAAAATAAAAACATTAATATAAAAAAATATATGTAATGCAACTACTGATGGCAGTCCTGCAATGGTTGGTGAGGACAAAGGATTTCCAAACTTCTTACAAATCATATTGGATGTAAAGTATTGAACTTCCATTGCATAATGCATCAGGAAAGTTGAGTTGCTAAAATTATGTCAGCGTGCTTAATTTCTGTAATTAACGCTGGTGTTAAAATAGTTAATTTCACAGTGTCTCGTTCTTCATTGGTACATAGGCAATTTAAATCTCTTTTAGAAGAAATGGAAAGTGAATATATGGATCTTCCCTTATACAGCCATGTCAGTTAGTTTTGTCGAGGTAATGTCTTAAATAAGTTTGTAAGTTTCTGTCATGCATGGAACACAAATATAGACTGGACCGAAATATAGACTGGATACTTTATTAACATTTTTTAAATCAGAAGTGGAATGCAGAAAGCATAAATTTAGCTATGGCTGATTTTGATTTGAAGGACAAAAAGTCCTGTGGAATTAAATCTATTAAAACTGTTCACGAACGGCCATAAAACAAGATTCGTTTAATAGTTTTAAAGCTCAAAAAATGGTATTTTCAGAAACGCAAAAACTTTAAAAAGGTAAAGGATACTGCTTTCACTATTTAAAGGCAGATCCTTATGCAAGTAAGTGCAATTAAATTTGTAATTTGCCATAATAATCACAGTGTAATTATGTGTTTGAAATTACCTAAAAATAAGACCACTATTAAGAATCCTATGTTATACAGCAATGAAAAAGTAACTAGCAAGGAAGAAAGTTCTGTGAATCTTGCTAGTGTTAGTAACTCATCACAAGCACTTTTGCAAACCACGAAAATAAACTTAGTTCGAGCTTTGTATGACATAGTATCGCAAAAATCGTATTTGAGGAAGGACTTAATTTCTACTCTAGATCTGATATTTTCTAGATAATAGATTTTAAATCATGCCCTTTTTGGACGAAAACTAATGCCTGAAAATTTACATAATGCCTATAAAATTAAACTAAAGCGCCTACACGATAATGTTGCTTCTACTTTGATATTTATGATTAAGATACAATTTGCGATGCTGTATTTTCTGATTTAAATGGCCCATGAGTTAAAGAGCTCTCCATTGATAAACAATTTTATGACATTGAAGATTCATCAGGGCCTATTGATCTTTTAATTGGTGCAGATGTGGCTGGTCAATTTCGTCACCGGGAGAAAATACTTTCTAGTGGTATTGTAGCCATAGAAAATAACCTGAGCTGGACATTGATTGGAAAAACACCAATGAATGCTGAAAGGGAAAATACGACGATGACGACTGTAATCATCTTTGTGAAAGATGCCAATATTTCTGACCTTTTTCTTTAGACATCTTAGGAATATCCGATCCGTTCGAGGTAAAATCACGAAAAGAAAAGGAATTTCTTACGAAGAAATATTTTTGAGAGATTCTAAGAACTAAGGACAGTGGGAGGTACGAAGTTGCCTTGTCACTGAAAGGCGATCATTTGCCTCTCCCCGCCAATAAAGATGTAGCGATAAAAAGACTTAGCTTCAACAAAAGGCCTAAATTCAGAAAAATTATTTGATACCTATGATGATGTCTTTAACAATGGATTAAATTAGGAATAATAGATGGCATCACAGATGCACATTTTTCACACCAGCACTTTCTTCCTCACAGTCCTATAGTCAAGGAACATGGTACTACCAATGTACGTCCCGTGTTCGATATGTCAGGCAAATTGGATCCCCACCTTTGAACCAGTGTCTAAACTGCAGTCCCAGTTTATTAGAACTCATTCCAAGTCTCCGTCTCAGATTTAGAGAATTTGAACATGGTGTTATTGCAGTTACTGAAAAGCTCTTTTTGCAAGTGAGCGTTTGGCCGGAGGAACGAAATTATTTGAGATCCTTCTGGTGGAATTATAGAAATTGTAAATAAATTAAGGTAATGCAACACAAGAGACTGGTCTTTGGTGTAAAGAGCAGCCCTTTACTTTTGGAAGCAGTCCTGGATTATCATTTCGAAATATATTTGAGTGGTGCCCGATATAATCAAAATTATGTTAAGATTCTTCTTTCGAGTTTCTGTGTCGATAATTCAGTAACAAGCTTAAATTATGATATATTACCTTTCATTGAGACGTCTCAAGTCATACTGCGTGATGGAAAAGGCAATTAGAGAGGTTGGCAATTCACCTATGATAATGATCCTCAAGCGTTTACTTCAATGTTAGGACTTTTGTGGTATAGAAAACCAGATATGCTAATGATAAATCTGGACTGGTTGGACAGCTATGAATTTGAAACCTTGTCCAAAAGAATAATTCTTTCGGCCACTCATAAGATATTCTATCCTGTTGGCTTATTATGTCCTGTTTTGCTAACACCCAGATTGTTGTTGCAAAGATGTAGAAAGAAAACATACCTTGGAACTCTGAAGTCGACGCTAATACAAAAAAAGAGTTTACGAGCTGGTTTTCAGAACTACATTTGCTGAAGGAAGTATCATGGTGTTTTTCGATTGATCCAAGCAGAAAAAACATTTCTCTGCATATGTTTTGTGACGCTAGTCATTCAACCTTCGCAGCAGCTGTTTGCATTCATGTGAAAACATTCGACAATGTGCAAGTTCATCTCCTTGAGGCCAAAGTTAGAGTGGCTTCTGTAAAACCCATGACTGTCCCTCGACTGGAACTGATGGCTGCTATGGTGGGGCTCCTGTAGAAAGATGTTGAACGGCATTATTGGACCTATTGTACGGCTGTTTTAGGGTGGATTCAGCGTAATGAATCTTAGGCGGTATTTGCGAGCGACAAAGCGAATGAAATAAATAGTTTAACGGATTCTCTTGCATGGAAATACCTTCCTGGAATCTGAAATCCAGTTCATTTGTCTTCGCGAGGATGTTTCGCTATACAACTGTTATCAAATAAATGATGGGAAAGACCCACCTGGTTGTTGGAATCTTCATCTAACTGGCCCATCACAGAACATAATTTTGATGAATATTCTATATCCTAAACACGAAAAGCGAAAACCAAAGTCTGATGAACATTCGTCTCTGTGTTCTTTGAATTACTCAAACTTGTAGCTGAAAACTGATAAAAATAAAAATACCGAATGCAGATATTACGGATCAATTTGGTACTATTATTTATTTTTCAAACTGTTAGAAAGTGATACGGTGTATTGCTTGGATGTAAAGATTTATTTTTTAATTTTCTAAATGCAAAGTCTTCGCGTATTATTGTTTAATTATTCTACGAAGAACTCAAAGATCCAGAAAAGAAAGTCATATATTTACTACAAAACAAATATTTTTTGATCAATTTAAAAAAAGAAAATTAAAATTTTTACAAAATACAAAGAAGGAGTTATTAGACTGAAAACAAAAATTACATTTCGGAACGATACAAAGAACTTTAGACATCCTTTTGTTTTACTATGAGAACATCAGGCTGTCAAAAGGTTAATTATGGCAGAATACAAGAAAAAACCCTCATGCTGGTTCTCAAATGCTGTTGAGTATTGTAAGAGAACATTATTGGATTTTAAATGCAAAAAAATTCACAAGATCTCTTTTATCCAAATATGTTACTTGTTTCAGATACGCAAAGAGGAATTTAACTGCAACGATTTCTGCATTATCAGGAAATCGTGTAAGGGATGCATCTATTTTTGAAATTATTATCGGATCTCATATGGCTGGACCTGTGTATTTAAAAGAAGAAGCAAAGGCTTGGATTTTGTTTAGATGCATGCTCTGTGTGTAGAGTTGTCCATTTTGAGTTCATTTCCTCATTGTCTACAGAGGGTTTTCTTCGGAGTTTCCGTCGGTTTACAGCCGGCAGAAGTCGCCTTTCTATAGTTTATTGTGACAACGGAAGCAACTTTGTTGGATGATCAAATTATTTGAAACTCGTGGATTGGAATGTCATTACACATTACTCTACCGATAGGAAAGTTCAATGGTTTTTCAATTTCCAACTGCTGCTTGGTAACGATCAATCACATAGTCGATTTTTAATTCCATGTGCAAATTTTCATTTCTTATGTAGAATGGGGCACTAGTGATCACGCGTAAGATTTTGTTCTGTAGGATTTGCAGTGTTTTAATGTCCCTGTCCTTGACGCTCTCCCAGACCGGGGAGGCGTACGTGATAACGGGCCTAATGATTGTCGTGTAAAGTCTTCTCTTTCTTGCAAGATTTAGTCCAGAGTCTTTAGCCATAGGTGGGTAAAGGCGTCTTAGTACCCCATATGCCTTTCCTCGGACACTGTTGATATGTGCAGACCATGTGAACGAGCGGTTAAAAATGACTCCAAGGTATTTGGCTGAACTTATGGTAGGTATAGTTTTCCAAAAAAGAGTGACGATGCAATCAAGAGTGTCAGTGGTTTTATATTTCCTGATGACCAGAATTTTAGAATTCTCAGGATTAATTTTAACTTTTACTTGCGGCACCAGTTTTCAATGGCTGGAATTTGTAGTTGAATTTTTCAAGTGCGTGACTTTCTTAACTTAGCGATAGTAGCGGTGTCATCTGCATAGCATGCTACCATGATGCTATGGTCTTCTAAGAATTTTGGGAAATCATTTGCTTATATTATATACATAATTGGGCCTAAATACTTCCTTGAGGTACTCCGGGTTCAATTTGATGAGAAATATAGTAGTGATCACCCTGTCGTACTGAGAAAGTCCTGTTTTGAAGGAATGAGCTTAGCATGAGCACTAATTCCGTCGGTAAATGCATATTAATGAGTTCAAAGAGGAATCCTATATGCCAGATGCGGTCAAAGGCCTTGGCCACGTCTAGCATAAGGGTAGCTGGACTATTTTTATTGTGAAAAGCTGCACATATGAACTCCGTTATACGGACCTGCTGATGGGTAGTCGAAAATCCTCTTCTGAATCCATGTTTCTCATCTGCGATGAGATCTAGATAAGGCAAAATTCGTTTGTAGATAAGCCTTTCAAAACCCTTTCCCATCGTCGATAGGAGAATTATAGGTCTATAACTCGCTGGTTAGTCAGGAGGTTTTCCTGGTTTTTGTATCAGGAAGATACTGGCCTGCTTCCAAGGTGAGGGAAAATAGGAGCAGGAGAGACAAACATAGTAAATTCAGGTAAGTTTGATGATGACACAGTGAGGTAAGTTCTTCAGTAGTCTGTTTGTGATGTCATCCCTTCCTGGGGCCTTTTTAGAGTTTAAATTTTTGATAATATTTTTGACTTCAAAGAGCGAAGTTAGCTGAATTACGTTATTCGTAGTGCTGGAGTTAAGCTATTCTTGCATGAAATTTTCAATATCATCATCATTACTACTTGGGAAGTCATTCGGAATAAATTGTTCACTTAGATGGTAGGTGAACGTAGCTGCGTTTTCTTCGTCTGTGTATGCGTAACCGGTCTGCGATCTTATTGGTCGAGATTGGTAATAGTCCGTTTTCAGTTTTCGGGCAAAGTTCCAGAAGGAGCCGTCATCTAGATTTAAATTATCAATATTGTAACTCCATGTTTCGCGTTTATGTTCGTTGATTAGGGCTTTGATTTTTCTTGTTATTTTTCTGTTGATTTCCATTTTCGTTTCAGGATTCCAATCTCTGTTGTACCGCTTCCGTAGCTTGTTACGCTGGGTAATGATTTCTCTAATAAACACGGGCAGAGTGCAATCTGAGTATTTGATGTTAGTGGTCGAAGTAGCATTAGTCGGGAAATCCTGTAATTTCGAGATGAATTTAAGCACTGCAGCATCAGCATCTGGTTCTGTTTTTAACGAACCCATGGCTAGAGGGGTGATGAGTGCTAAATTATGGAAACGATTCCAGTCCAGAACTTCCTTTTGGGGTGGGCAGGCCTGAGGGGCACCACCTAATCTTGCAATCACAGGAACGTGGTCGGATGATAAATCTGTGATTACCTCCATGGACATCGGGATGTTATCAGTAGCGGGAAAAAAGTCGAGGATGTCGTGCCGTCTTCCGAGAATATTTGGGCAATACGTGGCTCTTTCTGGAACAAACAGATAAAACGGTAGAATTATACGGTTTTTATTTGAGCTGTAGCAGCCCCAGTCTACATGTTTAGATTTCCAATTGCCTCCAATGATGCAAGGTTCTTGACTGGTTAGGAGTTCACTGAGAAAGTTATCTGTGAGGGGATTATCCGGTGGGTTGTAAATGGAGCAGAAATTAATTTTGCCTAGTATAGGTAACTTCACTTTAGCAAATTCATATGCTTTAGAATTGTCCATGTTAATAAAACATGCCTCATAAGTGCGTTTCACGTAGATGATTACCCCGCTACTTCTGTGGCGCCATCTATCGAAGCGGAAGGAATGAAAATTTGCCATGCTAATATTTTTTCTGGATTAGCGTGAGTTTCAGTGACTAAGCACAAGTCCATATCTTCTCTTCTAACAAAATCTTGGAATTCTTGCATTTTGGTGGTTACGTTTTGTGCATTCCATAAGAAAATTTTAATCGGTTTGTACGAGTTGCACTGATAATTATTCATCTTGTTGATGTTGGGGCCTGAATGTATTTCCAACTACGTTAGCTGGTTATAAATCCTTTAACTTGTTTAGAGCTGCCGAAAGTTTGGCAATAACTTCTTTTGCCTCTGCTTGTTTTTGTGTCAGTTCCAAGATTTCACTGCTATTTCTGGAACTTGACTGCTGGGAACTGTTTGTTATAACACGTTCAGAGTATAATTTCTTGCCCTGTGGGTTTTTTTAGAAACGCACTGCAGGATCTGTAGCTCACAACGTGATCAAGTCCGCAATTCGCACAAGTATGAGAAAAGTCTAGGTTTTGTGTAACACGAGATTCGGGACCTAATCCGCATTTGGGTTGGAGTTTACACGTACTTTGTGCGTGGTAGAAGCTCTGACAACGATAACACTGCATCGGGCCTCTTCGTCCTCTGTAAGTCTCGACACTGATCCTTAGTTCCGTGAGGTACTCCAGATTGCGTATAGTCCAGCTTTTGCCGTTTTTTGGTAGGAAGATAAGATAATGTGGCATCTTAATGATGTCCGGGTCTCTATATCTTGTAAGTTTTATAACATTTTCGACTTGGTAGGCGAGATCAGTTACAGCTTGCTCTACATCCGTGGGGTCTGTAAGAAGGAATGCTTCTTATTACCACTTTTATATTTTTATCATCAGGTAAGACATGCGTATAGTACTTTATGTCTTTTTCGTTAAAAAAGACAATAATCTTGCGGTGAGCGTCTGTCATGAATACTTTTATATCAAACTGATAATCACTAATCATTTTAGCCTTAAAATCTTGAAACTTTTGTGACGAAGCACACACTGGTTGCCTAGCAACGCAGCTCGGCTTAAACCACTTACGCCCTTTATGACATCGTCTGAAGTTTGGTAAACAATATCGACTTAGAAAAAAAATATACTTTAGCAAATTAAAATACAAATTTGAATTATTAAATAAGATTAATTATGTCATGCATTAAAAAATAAAACATTTTCATTCTTCTTCGAAACTTTCTGCCCTATTTTTTTTCTTCCGAAGTATACAACTGCCTGCTTAAAAAAACATCAGAGAATTGCTAATGGCTTCGTGCAATCTTCGGCAACAGCAGCTATCTAGAAAATGGTCTATTTAGTTCCATTAGTATTAGTCGTTGCTCCATTTAGAAAATTTTCAGCAAAGTTCTGTATTACTGCCGAAATTTTGCTGTAGTTTCTTCCATTTCTGGCGAATTCCACAAGCTCATGTTTTAAAGCTTAGTTTAAGGAAAAATATCACGATTCGTGTATGAAAACCGTTGGAACTTGGATTACAACAAAATAGAACGCCTACGAAAATGCCGACGTTGAGTGGCTAAAACGATTGCTATGAGCATGGTTGCCGGAAGAATGGTTATGCGCATGATTGCCAGAATTTGGCACTTTCTGAAAATTTGACAACAGACTTAATTTGACTAAGATGGTTGAGATAGTACAAAAGTCCTGAGTTCGTAAGTACGAAGAAAATGATGCTTATTAATAAAGCTCAGCAAGCGCATCCGTATCGTAAATATTTTATTGATTATTTTTATGCTTCGAATTTTTCGCTAGATCATCATCGATATCTGAATATATCTGAATACAGCGATATCTGAATCCAATCCCGATAATATAACATTACCGTTATTTTTCTTATTTCTGCAGTGCTTTCTGTCAAAAAGGAATTTTTTACATTTTACTAACTTTTTTACTCCCCCTTCCTTTTTCAAACAGTAAGTTCACTTATTTTTAAGTTGTTTTAATTATTTAAGTTTTTTTCTTTACATTTCACACTTTAAGCCAAGTCTGCGAAATGGAGTTTTTTGACAAAAAATTTAGGCGGTAACTTTCCGTTAACGCCGCCTGGCACATGTGTTCCTAAGTCTCATTTCCTGACATTCTCGAATAAAGTTACATTTTGTTCTTGCTACTTTTTTGTTAAAGCAGCTATGGCATTGACTTTGGGCCCTTTGAAATTTACACATTAAAAGCCGAGAGATTCGACTAAACTGTAAGTGCGGTGGTCGCTTTAAAAAATACCGCTGTCTTATTAAATACCAAAGTATATTACTCAAGTGAATTTTCCTCAAACTGCTTATTCTACTTGGATATTATATTACTAGTAAGATTATAATGTAATACGACAGCAATAATTAAAGTAGTAAAAGACACTTTGTTCAACTTCAGAAATGTTAATTATTAATGCTTAATGTTGTTTAACTTTAGCATTTTTGTATTCATGAAAATCTACTCGTATACGTATTTTAAATTCCTCATAATGATATTTTATAAAACAAAACGAAAAAGTAATGCTGCATATTTAGATGCAAATGGTCTTAAAATAAATGAATGAATATCACTATTATCTAGGATTATCTGAATGCATCAAAATTCCTGAGCCATAAATGAGTATAAAATGCATACCTGTATTCTTGAAGATTTACCTCTTTATCAGCTAATTCAGCGTATAGTTTTCTCTGTTCTTGGCGTAATTTGTTGAACTGGCTTATAATTTCATGCTTCGACAAACTTTCGGAACTCCGTCGTTTACTTCCAATAGAATGCGCAGGCAATGATTCAGAAGCCATACTAGTTTTACATGAAATTCTAAAAAACCTTTTTAATATAAATTGAATCCATACAGTTACAGATACAGAAAAGAAATAAAGCATCATTCTCGTGAAACTGAAATTTTGAAATCATAAAGCATAAGAATTCTGAATTCACGAGGAACGATATAAAAGTTACAAAATTAAGATACTTCGCAATAACCAACACGTAAATACTACCCAGTTTGAGTTTCGCTATCCACGGATGTTATGGAGATTCTGGTGAAATCCTTTTAATCTTAAACTACAAGATGCAAAACAGAAGCCAATGACTGGTTTGAACTGTGGCGAATTAACTACTAATCTAAATAAAAGGAACATCTCTCCCAGAAGATATAGTCTGAATATAAAATAAAGCAATGTAAAAATTTGTCATTAACAAAGATAAACTCTAATACCAGTACCAGTCGGGAAGTATCGCTGAAAACGACGTTATCAGCTCAGTTTAAATAGAGCCGGTGATGTTAAAGGATTATGCTAGTTTAGCTAGATCATGCCAGGATGCAGTCCGTAAGAAAAGGAGGCGAAAGGAGAAGGTGGTAGCCGCTTGTTACCGTGCAACATCTATAGCAGCGATTCTCAACCGGGGCTACATAAAGAAACAAAATGTTCTTAACTCTTAAATTAAGTACACCAGCATACTGTTTTAAGTTTTTTCTATAACACTAGTATATTTATGCGATCTGAGTTTGTTCAAGGCCAACAGCCGCTTATGCACTTTAGCAAAATAATCCGTTTTTGTTTTCATAAATATTCTTTTAACTATAGACATAACGAAATTTGTCATAAATGATATTTTAAAAGGAGCGATAGAAATGGATATTGTATTTAATAAAAAATAAAAATAAATTCAGATAACAAGGTAACAGTATCTCATTAATTCTTTTAGAGTTGATCGGTTTATTAGCATGTCTACACTTTATACGCCACCATTTCCGAGGCTCACATTGCTTTATTTTCAATTAAAATAAATTTTTACGTCGATTTGCTGTCTCTTTTTTAACAGCAGGTACATATTTTATCGTCTTGTTGCTTTGTATTCCTTACTTTTCTATGCAATTTCAAATCGTCGTTTTGTTTTTAAGAACTCGTAATATATTGCGCGTTTAAATATTTGTGGAAAAATAATAGAATAAACCCAGATTTTCAAAATGAAAAAATAGCTAGTATTGACTAAGCGGAAAAGTGATGATTCATATGTGATGGATCCAGAACAATCTATAAGAATATTCAAAAGAAAAGAAAAATTGTTTATAGAAAATATAAAGTTATTTATCATTTGGGTTTCTTGGAATGGAGTTGAAATTGACTCTGAGCCTAAGTGTGTTGTTTGCTGTGAACTACTGTTATCCAATCTAAACATGAAACCATCCTTTCTTAAAAGCCATCTTCAATCTAAGCATGCCAATTTAAAGGATAAATCTGAGGAATATTTTAAGAGGAAATTATCAGTTCAAAAATAGTAAACAAGTAATGAAAGATTTTGTTACTTCAAGTGAAAAAGCTTTGGAAGCTATTACCTAGTAAGCCTAAGAATTACCTAATTAACTTAATAATATTCCATTACAATAATGATACAGTTAAGTCGATGAATTCATGAAATGGGAGATTCCGTAAAAGAGACATTCAAAAAATAAAACGCAGTGTTCTGTATGTTTTATAGGAAAGTTGTGGTGGGGTCAGAATTGCCCCTGGGTTCGCATTGCAGTTGGATGAAAGTAGTGGATAAAGAATTTTGTTCAATTATAATTTACATACGTTTTGAAGAAGATAAACGAATTGCAGAAGAGTTTATTTTGTGAATCTTTTCATGATATAGGAACTGCAAATGAAATTTTCAAAGTAATTAACAATTTTATGTCTGAGTCTTGGAATTAAGTGCATTGCCGTACGAAATGACGGAGCTCAGTTTTAACAGGAAAGAATTCGGATGTTATTTGACAAATAAAGAAAGTCGCATCTGAAACTAAATTTACTCACTGCTCCATTCACCGTGAAGTTTTAGTAGTCAAAGCAATCCCCGAAAACCTGAAAATCGTTTTGAATAATTCTGTGAAAATTCTTAATTTTATTAAAATCTGAGCTTTAAATTCAAGAATATTTACGATTTTATGCCAAGAGATAAGCAATATGGAAACGCTTTTGTTACGTTTCCGAAGGCACAGTTTTAAATCGTCTCTTTGAACTTTGATCAGACATTAAAATTTTCCTCTGTGATTCGAAATTTTGATTGCAAAAATATTTATTTAGTGAATTATGGTTGGTGCGTTTAGTATATTTAGCTGATATTTTGGGAAAATTAAATGAATTACACTTAGGATTAAAACGGCAAAGTATTAATTTGTTTACCATTAGAGATAAAATAAATGGAATGATAAAACACTCGAGCTAATAATCAAAGAATTGGATAATAATATTTTAAGCTTTCTACCACTCTTAGAAAATTTTCTAAGCGGAAATAATTTAAAAATGAAATAAGAATTAACATTCGACATTAAAAATTATTGATTTTCGTTGATAAATACTTTCAACATGTATGCTCTCTAGAATTACGAGAAAGAAAATTGAAATAGAAATCCATTTCGTTCAAATGTACCTGAAATTTTATCTTGTGAAGAAGAACAATTGATAGAAATATTCTGTGATCGAACTCTAACTGTAGATTTCAAAAATAAAGCACCGAACGTTTAGCTGAATCGAAAAAAAGAATTTAAAGGCATTTCAAAGAAAACTATTAAATATTTATTTCCTTTTTGTACAGCCTATTAGAGTGAACAAGGATTTTTCTTCCATGTTATATTTGAAAAATAAATACAGAACAAAATTAAAAGTGGATCCTAATTAGCGGTTAAAACTAAGTGAAATAAGACCAGACACAAAGAAAGTGATCTCTCTTAAACAGGCCAAACTTTTGCACTAAATTTTAGAATTAAAGTATAGCTTAAATTTTATAATTAAAACGTTGACCAATTTTTAATCTTATATTTTTATATGTGCATATTTAATGCAAATGGCCAATAGGTTGGGCAAATGGCAATATATATTTCTAAAAACTGAAAAATTATTATTGGAAAATGTAGTGGTGGTACTACAGTTTTTCATTTTTTGTTTAAATGGCACTCAAAAAATTGAGAACCGCTGATCTATAGCGTTTCTATAGCATTTGAATGAGAATGTGAGTGCCTGCTTGATGCTGAAGTTCCTGATGGTCACGGGAGTCTGAAGCTCCAATGGGGAGGTCGGACAGAAAAACCTTAGCGATTGGTTGCTCAGTGATGTGCAAAGAAAAACTCGTATATTGAAAAATTATTTATAGTGTAAGGTTCTACTGTCTTTCTGGTGTCTTTCTTTTCTGCTCTCATGGTGTGTATTAAAATGTCAAATCCATCCAATGGGCTTGTCACCATCGGGTCTAGGACTTCTGTCTTGCAAGGATGATTGTCCGTCTTGATTATTGGCCATTGGATCCGAGCAGGATGTTCGGGCGCCAGATGCAAGATTCTACTGTCTTTCTGTTGTGCAGAATCTGCAGAAATAGTGATTGCACCGAAGAAGGTTTAAAACTTCCCTTTATTAAATTCTTTAAATTATTTACAATGCGTCAACTTGACGCTAACATACTACGCCTGAACTTGGGCGGTAACTGAAACAGTAGAATCAAACTTAAAATTAGACATATTCACAAACAGTAGAATTACACTACAGGGCTCATACAATCCTGCATTCTACAGCGCGTACATGTGTCTAGTGGCAGCAAGATAATAGCTACTAAGCCGCGTCTAAAAAGCCATAATTGCTAAGCGGTAAGCACGCACACAGATTTCCCAGACTCTCTCTCTTTCTACTGGAACGATTTAAACTTTTTCTCCCACTGTTAGAATTTGCATTTCTTACGCGCGCTACCAAATTTAAATATTCTGGCACTGACAATTAGGGGAATGAAGGCTTATAGGAAAGTAACTTAAAATTAAATTTAACTGGTTATTTGAAATACTAAATATAAATCCCTACAAACTTAAGATAAACCTTACATCTGAGAGGGAGGTGCAGTCTGACATATCGCTCTCAAGCAAAGGACTAGAATTCCACAATGAAGCAAGTGCAAATATTGTTAGGCAATGAGTGAGAATTATCAAGGTCACAAAAGGAGAAGATATCAGGAGAATCCACACAATCAGATTAAATATAGAATAGGGGTGATAGGAATAACACCTGTAACCGTGTCTGAAACCGCACTTCTCCAGTTACGGGTTAAATACATACAGACCAAATTTGCATTTTGGCGAGGAATCAACAAACAACATAAACAATAATTACGATAAGTAACATAAAAATACTATCAAATACTGAATACAAATCAAATACTATCAAATACTGAATACAAATCAAGTCCTATTAAATACTTAATACAAATCAAATACTAAATACGAAAAGGACCATGGTCTTATACTACTTACGATTATATACACTACGTACTATGGCCATCGTACGGAGCTAACCTGTCGTAACGAACAACTTTAGGCTTAGAGTTCGATGACTTATGGATCTGAACCACGACGTCGTTCAGCCTGTTTAGAATTGTGTACGCACCATCCCAAGGCGAATGTAGTTTAGGACAGAGTCCTTTCCGTCGAGTCGGATTTCACAACCACACTTGGTCTCCTTCGTTGAATCAATGCCCAGTAGCTCTGGTGTCATATCGGGTCTTCATCTTCTCCGTCGCCAAGTTGACTCGCCCTCGCGCAAAATTGTGCATCACTTCAAACCGGGCCTGGAGATCTTGGATGTATTCCTCAGGCGATGAAGGCGCATCCGGAGGGCGGCCAAACGAGACATCACAAGGCAGACGAAGGACATGACCGAAAAGCATCTGAGATGGGCAATAGCCGGCAGTCTCGTGGACAGCACTGCGTTAGGCCAGTAAATATAGTGGTAACTGCTTGTCCCAATTCTGTTGGTTTCGGGAAACCACTAATGACAGGTTGTTAAGAATGGTTGGATTAAACCTCTCTACCATGCCGTCGGACTGGGGATGTAAAGGCTCGTTTGGATTTTGCCAATGCTGAGTAGCTTGCAGAGTTCTTTGATTACAGCTGAGGTAAAATTCCTTCCCTGATCCAAATGTAACTGAAGAGGTACTCCGAATCTGGAAATACAGTGCCGTATCGTTACCTCTGCTACTGTGACAGCCTCTTGATCAGGAATAGGATGTGCTTCAAGACACTTCGGGAAGTAATCAATGGGAACGGGAATGTATTTGTTGCCATCAGCAGTTCGTGGCAGAGGTTCTAAGATGTCAAAGGCGATACGTTCAAAAGGTGCTCCTACATTGTAACGTTGCAGCTTCACCCGGCTGCGTTTCTTCCGTCCTTTCCGACTTAACAGGCATCGCAAGATCGGCGCCACTTTTGCACGTCATCCTTTGCATTAATCCAGTAGAAGCGCTCCCGAACTCTCTGCAAGGTCTTCATTATCCCTAAGTGACTTCCTGGGCTGCTTTGTAGTTCTTTAAAGACATCCGAAATCCAGGATCTTGAAAATATCAGCTGCCATCGCAAAGCCTTTCAATTGTCAGATTTGAATTTCCCGTACAAGGCACCGTTACGAATATGGAGTGACTCCCAGATTGCCAATATTGTTTTGTTGTAGATCGAAATGTCTTGCCAGGTAGGTTTTTTGTTTGAAGACTCCATTAAATCAATTATGGGTTTAATGTCACGGCTTTCCAGCTGGATTTTCTTGACTTATTGGTCACTCCATGAGTCTGGATCAGCAGATGTTGATGTTGTAATTTGTCGTGCTATCAGATTAAGCAGCTGGTATTTATCTTCGACCCTGGAACAATATCGGCAGCGTTCTGTGCAAGGTCTTCTAGACAGGACGTCGGCATTTCCATGTGATGATCCCTCCAATGACGGATAGTGATGTCGCATTCCTGGAGTCTCTTTATCCACCTGGCAATCTGACCTTCAGGATTCTTGAAATTTAAAAGCCAGGTCAACGATGCATGATTCCTGCGAAGTAGAAATTTTTTGCCGTATGATGGAAATGTTCTACGGCTTTAACTATGGCGAGCGATTCTTTCCTGGTGGCACAAGAACTCCTCTCCGGTTTTGGTAGTCACTCGCTCCAGTAGGCCCACGACACGCACTTGACCGTTTATTTCTTGGGGTAAAACAACACCGACATTCTCATTGCTCGCATCCGTGTCGAGAATAAATGGTCTGCCGAGATGAGGATACGTCAGGATTGGAGCAGATGTTCTTCAGGTTGCATTTTGGCAAGTTTCCTTCGTATGTTATGAGTAATGAAATTTACAAGAGGTTAATAAACGAATTTAAAGCTAGTATATGCTACTTAAGCTTCTTAGCTTCTATTATTAAAAGAAAATACAAAATATGTTTCAAGTTAAGCCAATCTAATTAAATTATCGTGACAAGTAAATTTTGTAGCAGTGTTAGAAATACTTTTATGAATTAAATTATGTGAATTGTAATGATATTACTAGTATGTATGTAAAGTATGCATTTTTTAATCACTCAATTTATTACAAGTAATTTATCATTATAATTTAAAAGCTAAGATTAAATTATCATAACGAGTAAATTTTAAATAAATTAACAATAATATTAATACACAGCAATAATTGTCATAACTGATAATTTCTATGAAAAATTCGAACAGTCTTTAGAATCCACAAGTGGTGGAGTGATAAACCACTGACACTGGTACTTCAGGCTAGGCTATGTGGGAATTTTTGCGGTTTTTTTTACATATAACGTGAATCTCAGCCATTTTCTCTTAAAAAATATTTTAGGAAGGCATCCTTCCTCTGCTAGCCTGCATATATATTTATTTTCTATTCATTCTTAAATACAGATCCCTATATTTTGTTTGCCTTACAAAAACTATCAAGCAACAAAACTTAGCTTGTTTTAATAAAGAAAAAGAATGTTTTTAATTATGAATTAAATAAAATATTTTGAAAAGTAATATTAGTTTTTATTCTTCTATGCTTCACACTGCTGTAGCTATCCACATCATTTTTATATGATAGCTTTACATAGCAATGGTTTAAAGTTGTTATAATAATATTTGTAGTTACCTCACTTTTTTCATTCTGAAACAGTTTTTCCAACAGCAATTGAGTGATGTTTCTTAACACATGACATAATTGATTTCGTAGAAAATAAATCTTATTTCTGAAGTGAAGAAGTGTTGTATCTATAGGTTCTAAAATATGGCCAATATGTTTGCAAAATCCTGTTCAGTTTTAGACACCATTTAACTAAAATAAATAATTTGTGTATGATGCAAACAAACATATACTCTATTTCATGTAAAAATGTACATTATTTCATGTAGAGAATAATTAATTCTACATGAAATATTAAGAAGAAAGGAATTATCTTTTTAAGGAATCTTATTAAGGAAGAAAGTATAATGTAAGTTCCCTTTACTTTGTAACCAGAATTATTTTATGTTTGGGATCTCTACCGTCATTTCCCCCGTCCGCATTCCTACCATAGCGCAAATGATATTTTAGTTTGTAAAACAAAGCGTGTTTTACAAACCGCAGCCAAACATCATCATAACAGACGCTGATTTAAATGGAAGAATACTAGGAAAATATTTTCCAGATGCAAAATTACTGTTATCCATTTTTCACGTATTAAAGGCCCGTTAGAAATGACTATTAAAAAAACCAGCAATAAAAAAAGAAGATGAGAAGAAATTCTACCTAACTTTCAAAGAACTTGTTTATGCCAAAAATTTACAAGACTTTACAAGTCTGAAGAAATGAAAGTACACTTTCAATACTCTCCAACTTTTCTCAGGTACATTGGAAATATTATAATTCGACAGAACAATGGGAATTGTGTTTCAGAAGTGATTTGTTAACTCGGAGAAATGACACAAACAACAGCATAGAAGCTATATTCAGACTACTGATGGATATACCTTTGGAAGCATTCAGATTGACCCAGTTGATTGATTATATTGCAAATTGTTTTGAAAATTGCTATGTTCAAAAGACTCATAGATACAGCATATAAAAGAATAAATTTACAATCACTAGTAAGGTACGTACCTGATCATTCAGATATCAAATCTGAAAACGTAAGTAGTGATGGGGAAACATTTAGCATAACAAGCAATTCGTCATACATATATACTGCTGACATAGATATAGGGATCTGTTCTTGTTTTGAGGGTTGTCAGGGCAAAATATGTAAACATGAGATGCCTGTTATAGAGAAATATAATATGCTGTTAGCCATTAATGCATTAACAACAGGCACACTAAAACAACTATTTTGGATAGCAACAGGAATTGACAAACCAGCTGACTATTTTATGCCTTTGTATGATAAACCATTTGAGACTACTGAAAATATAAACATTTTTCATAACAAAAGTCTCACAATTGCAGACTGTCAATACCCTTATACTTGCAGTTCCACTCAAATCTTTTCTGAGAGGGACATCAAAGCAAGGTTTAAAAAAATTTATGTAATTTGTGATACTCTAAAACTAACGTACAGGAAGATTTTGAAAATTTGATGGAAGCTATTGATAAATTTCTTGATGCCTTTAAACTTCAAGCGAACAGTTCATCTAAACTTGTGTCAGCCCTTCATACTGCATTTTCTGGAATGCAGCCTTCTACAAACGAAAAGATGTCTAAAGCAGTACGCCATGGTGGGTACATAGCTATACAGCCAACTTCCTTAAGCAGAAGATCTGTAAAATTTTCAGGTAAAAGACAATGTATTGGTGGTATGCCATGTTGACGAACATGGAAAAAAATAGAAAAAAAACATAATTACGCAACACTAGGTCGTTTACCAAGCAGGAAAAAAAACGTCCTCATTTCTTGGCCGATTGTTTTGACCAAAATGTTGTTGTGTTGACCTCTAGGAAACACTAGTGAAAATAAGTGATTTTTATACTATATGTTTGCAATTTATTTTCTGTTTATCAATGAAACTTTTTGCTCATAATAAATTATTTTTAATTTATAAAAATGAATGTTACTCTGAGGAATAGCATCACAATGGCTGGACCTGTAATATATTTTTTTAATTACACAAAACATTACATTAAAAATATAAAAAACCCTGCATTAAAAGTCTGCACAAATTTAATGAAATTTCAATCAAAATTCGTAGTTATAATGGTCATAAATTCTTTATGCTTTTACATAAATTTTAGTAAAAAATTTATATTCAGGGAGATCGAAATTCCTAATAATTTAAAAATTCGCCTTTTTTATTTTTAAGATTTTTATACGAGACTAGGTGACTTACGTTGAATATTTTGTCAAGGGAAGGATTAACGACTAATTTCATTTCGAGCCAAAACTAAATTTTCAGATTTAACAAAACATAATTTCTTGCAGTTAATTTGATACTTGTATTAGAGATGTAACTGTTGTCAATTTAAAGTTTATTTTAGCAACATTCTATGCAATATTGCAATCAATAGGCAGTATTTTTACAATGTATTGAATGCAATGGATCACTGTATATTTAAAGTAGCTTTAAAAAGAAAAGAAAGAAACATGGAAAGTCTAAATATCTGTAATTAATAATCATACATCAGTTTTTATAAAAAAACTATTTTAATGATACAAAAAATTTAAAATTGATAAAAGTTCTTGGATTGCTTATTATAGGTAATGTAACTCAATGATATAAGAATTCCAACAATTCAACTCTGCACAGTTTCGTTTAATACATTTGTCTCCAAAACAAAAAATTAAAGAAAAATTTAAAAGCTACCATACAAGAGTGAGAAAACTGTTACAATACTATTTCAAATTTTTCATAAATAAACTTTTATACATTATCACTTATATAAATATTCAAGAAAATTACAGATTAAATACTACTTATCCTCATTTTGAAGTATTTCACATTCAAAGATCACAGATTCGATTATATTGTTGCGAAAAATTCGGCGGTTGCGCCTGTATGTAAGCTTTCCGGCATAGCACTAGGGTTGCCATAAAATAGTGTATGGTAGGGTTGCCAGATTGGCGACTTTATCGCCCATTTGGCGACCAAATTGGCGATATCCCATGGTCCAATCGGGAAGCTTCTAGAATAACTTCCTGTCGAGATATTTCTCGAAACGTGTGGAACCTAAAGAAAAACTATATAAACCCTTGCGTTTCGGAGAGCCGGCGTTGCGAGCAGATTGTGAAGTAGTGTGAGCGTTGTGATTATTGCGAGAATAGCTGCTGACTGTGATTGCTAAGCTACGCAAGAGTTTTGTGAACGGAAAGCGATCGAGATAGTGCTTTGCCGTGAAGCTATCTTTACAGTATAGCTTGACAGTGTATTGGTGATTGTTCCACGGTGTTTATTATAAGTCTAGTGTTGCCGTGAAGCTACCTTTACAGTTACAGCCTGAAGCTGTGTGGGTGATTGTTTCAGCGTATTTATTGTAGATTTTCGACGCTTTTAAAGGTAATTTTGGAATTGTGCTGTAGATAGTGATTCTTGTAAATAAATTGTGCTTTTTACTGTTCTGCATCGTGTTTTCATCGGATACTCTCAAATTCACGAACCCGTATAACGCAACAATATCAACTAAAAATACTAAGAGTTCTAAGATCTACAAAATTAAATGTTGTACAGTACCTGTAATATTTGCCTGTTTTCATGAATGAATATGCTCAGAAATAAGCTGTGAACATGACAGAACAAATTATGAACATGAGCATGAGAACTACAGGAAACAAGTTCGACGGGCTCTCAAAGCTGAATCAGAGATCAGGAGATGAGAGTTTAGCTCTCACCATTCGACTAAGGACTAAATGTAAGGAAGAACTTTTAAGGTTTGACAACGTAACAGTAACATAACATTTGTGAACATATGCACAAATTTATCATTCCATAATATTAATAGGGTAATTTTAAGCATTTTTATCAGTGGAAGCAAAAGGGGCCGATGCTCATCAAATGAAAGCTACAGCTGTTACACTAAATCTTCGAAATATGAGTGAAATATTACTTATGGATATTAAAAATATAAGGGCTTATCTTTGAAAACAAACAGCATACCCATGTTCAGATGATTAAATTTTCCTTTCTTCACTTTAATTACGCTAAATTTTCAAATTTAAGAAGAAACATTTATGGACGTAAAAACTATTTCATGAATTTTCTAAATATCTAAGCTTAAAAAAAAATTACGTATTCGTTCCGGGGATGAAACAGAAAAATGTTCAAGGTTTTTACGAATTATTTTTCGCAACAGTACATCTAGAAAGTATCAAAAACATTTTTACATAAAGTTTATAATTGAATTATCTTAAAAAAGGCATTTTCATCATCAGCTTAATATTTAGATTACCTACAAATCATTTGATCAAACGTAAATGAAACCAAAGGAGACCTTAAAAAGAAACAAGCTGTTCGCAATTTAGAGTCACTTAACAAAAGGTTTACCAACGAATATGTTTACTGGTCGTAAGTTATGTCCTGCACACATTATATCAACTGTTCTTAAAAATTGCCACAGCTGGAAGAAGTTAAGCAGAGTTATGGGAAACATTTGTCTTCAGTAAATTAAAAAAAAAACAAATTAAAATTTAAGAAATAAATTAGTATGAAAGTAACAATACAGAATCCCAAACTCTCGAATAAATTTTAATGATTTGATAAAATTCCTAAACAAGCAATTTTATAACATATATCAGCATAAATAATAGTTATTAGCGGATACAAGTATGATAGAGGACGAAGGGAAAAGGCGAACAAATAAAAGATGACCATTGAGAAAAACAGGCTTCATATCTTCGATATTATGATCAATGTACAGTATAAAAAATACTATTGATTTCCTTTCAGAACAGCAGCAGCAATGATATAAGAAATCCAGAAAGGCATTTATTTCATATGCCTCGGAAGAAAGTCGACACATGAGAGATAATATGCTTCTGTTGCCTAAGAGATAGGAAGATCCTGATTACTCTGTTATCGTGGAACTGTTGCACTCATGGTAATCTGCACATCCACGCTGAAATCTGATAGCACTTCATCACGTTGGAACTACAATACATTGAATATTGTAAAAAAAGGGTTGAAACTCTAACGGGACTTACTAAACGAATACTATGTTCAGTAACGTCCAGGCCATCAGCCAAGCAGAAGATAAAACTAATAATTTGGTCAAATAATTCCAGCTCAAGTATTTATTGAAAAATGTCAAAAACAAAACAGGTGCGAATGTGATCATGTGGCTTATACTGGTTGCCCACACAAGAACTTTGATAATTCAAAACTTCCCTCATATATAAAAGCACATTTATCAGTAAATAAGACATACACAGTAAAATCTGAGTATGTCGTAGTCTACTATAGAGTTTTGATCTATAAAATCAAAATGAGGCTGATAATCTGCCTATTTCTATAATAGTACTGTAGACGCTTTCTTTTTTCATAGTACGCACCACAATACTTATTGCGACAATGAGGTATGTACTACAATATTTCAGCAAAGAATAATAATTTTTTTTCCAACTATAAGAAACTCCATTTCTTCATATCGTGACTATTTACACTGCTCGACATTGAAAATGCATCACCAAGAAGGAGTGGTCAGAAAGTGATGAAATATGGAAAAAAGACAGAGACAGCAAGCAGCAATAAGTGATCTTTATTTCAAAATGATAGTCAGAATACAGAGCGAGAACGGCGTCGGCTCAGTAGGATGTAGGATCACCGCGTACAGCGATTCACGAATAAACACGTCTAGGCATAGAGTCAATAAGAGTGTGGATGGTGTCCTGAGGGATGGCTCTCCATTCCCTTTCAACCATTTGCCACAGTTCGTCTTCTGAACGAGGCAGGGGCAGAGTCTACAAATGGCGTCCAATCACATCCCGCACATGTTTGATTACTGACAGGTCAAGAGAGTGCGGTGGCCAAGGAAGCATCTGTATACCTTGCAGAGCATGTTGGCAGATGCGAGCACTGTGTGGTCGGGCGTTATCCTTCTGAAGCATTGCATTAGACAGC
This sequence comes from Stegodyphus mimosarum, assembly GCA_000611955.2. Lineage (NCBI taxonomy): Eukaryota > Metazoa > Arthropoda > Arachnida > Araneae > Eresidae > Stegodyphus > Stegodyphus mimosarum. The sequence continues at coordinate 61,512 of KK120323.1, forward strand.
CCCTGAAGGTAGCGGATTGCCACCGGTCGCAGTACATTATCCAAGTATCGTTGGGCCGTCATAGTGCCCTAGGTATCGTTTGGCCGTCATAGTGCACTGAATACGAACTAAAGGTGATCTGGAATCGCAGGCAATAGCGCCCCAGACCATTATCCCACGTTGTCGCGCGGTGGGGCGTTCCACAGTTACTGCCGGATTAGATCTGTCTCCACGACGACGCCACACACGTATGCGGCGACTGTCACTGCATAACAGAAGCGTGACTCATTTGAGAACACGACGTTTCGCCATTCTGTCATCCACATCGCTCCAGTCCGGCACCATTCTAAAAGTTGGCGTCTATGCTGTGGGGTCAATGGCAGTCTTCTTAACGGATGCCGTGAGTGCAGGCCACATTCAACCAATCGACGGGAAATGGTTCTCGTCGAAAACATCCAGAGTATCTTGCACATGCTGAAGAATAGCAGTACAAGTGACTTGCGGGACCGCCAGAGCTTGTCGGCGGATTTGCCGATCCACGCGTGTTGACGTCACTCTGGTTGCACCTGCACCCCTCCTTCTTCCCACATTCCCTTGTTCCAACCACGTTCGCCGTAGCCGATGCACCGTGCTCGAATCCATGTGGGTACCAGCTGCGATTTGACGTAAGAACCAACCCGCCCATCTCAGTCCGATCACCATGCCCCTCGTAAAATCGTCTATCTGCTGGAAGTGCCTTCGTTGACGGCGGTCTGGCTTTCTCTCCTGTCACATCACATCATTCGCATAACTTAGTGACGTGCGTCTACTCTAAATTTTCATAAATTTCTGACCACTCCTTCTTGGTGTTACATTTTCAATGTTGAGCAGTGTATGATGACTACAAAAGGGAGAATTTAGCCATTCATTAACACATCATAATTTAATAATTTGGGTAACAAACTGGTACTCTTCTGTTATCGGGTTCAGAAATGTGTGTATGTATGTGTATGTACACTCATACATATGTAAGTACATATATACATGCATACATGAATACATAAATACGTACATTTCTGAATCCAGTCCTGATAACAGAAGAATACCGATAAAATTTTGTACAGCCTAACAATTTAATGCACTCCATCAACCAAATAAAATATTTTCATATAAAATATTTTCATATAAAATACATTTAATTTCATTCGTTTAGTTTGAATAATTTTTTCATGTAATTTAAATTTAATGGCACATATATCTTCCCTTGTAGCAAATTAATAGCTTAAATGAGGAAAGAAAACATAAGAATTCGTTTAATATAACTAAATTTGCTGTACTGCAATATCAAATCTCCAGCAGAACTTTCTTTAAATGCCAATACAAAACATGTGAGGTAAGAATGTCGAGTAGAGTTTGAAAGTTAGCATCTTTGGCGAAACGCGCATTAGCACAATCTTATTTGTACATTTATACATTTATACTTATTAATACAAGCATAGCTTTCATACCTCGCAATAAAAAAGTTGGGGGAGTAAGAAAAACCGAAAACATAAATTATACAAATAGAAAGGGAAAAAATTAATGTTGCTTATAAAAGGAACATGCAATTTACGGAATATTTCGAGTTCTCGGTTTCTGAAGTTAACTTCGTTAAATTACAATGATAAAATAATAAATTAAAAACGTTATTACCTTACGTCTTTTTACTTTCCACTTCAAAACTACAATCAAGAGTCAGTCACTGCCAGCAACTCTTCTAAGTTCTTTTGCTGCGTTTAAACGGCACGTTAGGCATAAACAATCTGATCACGTGACAACGTGTATGACGTTTAGCCTTGTGTTACGTCAATAGTCCTATAGCCAATGGCAGATAACCAGCTATCACATCAGGAGGCACGGTAAGTACGTTTTAGGAACATGCGCACTGGTCGAAAAATTCCCCAAACTACGTGAAACCACCAAGACAAAGTCCTATAAGTATAGGTTTATAACCAATAAATCCTACGCTAGTGCGCTTAACACTGGACTCTTTCCGGAGGCACTTACGGAGGCAAAACAGGCGTTAAAAAATCTTACAGACTTAGTCTCGATAATTCGAAACTCCTGAATTCCTCTCCTTACTAAATTAAACGACAAAAAACTCACTAATCAGAAATCAACTACCAATTCTACACATGGATAATTTCACTTAAGATTGTGCTCCTATTCGTGTGATGATTTCGAATTCCTGTGGCTTCCACAGAAGGGTATCAGAACTGCAAAATTTCGTCATCGAACACGACGTGGATATCGGAATCATCTCCGAATCCCATGATGCTTCCCCTAGACAATGTATTTCTAACTACCATTCATTTAGATGTGATTGCTTTAATCATCGTGGCGGTGATGCTGCCGTATATGTTAAAAAGAACTATTACTCTTGCTTATTCCGTGAAAACAGACAAAACGGATCTGAAATAGTGACTGTAAATGTCTTGCTTCCTACCAATGAAATGTGCAATTTACAACCCTCCCAAAAATCGGCTCACAGATGAAATTTTGGATGAAATTCTCACCCCGGATTTACCGAAATTTGTTGCAGGAGACTTCATTTCCAAACACAAGGATTGGAACTGCATGAAAAGCAATTCTAATGGTCACGTGCTTCATCGCTACATTTTAAATAACCCAATTGCAATCCATGCTCCTCAGCAATACACCTAGACCAGCCAATCTTGAGCGTTCTGACATCTTGGACTTAACACTTTCAACTACATCAATCCCAGTTGCAATGGAAGTAAAACATGAGCTGAACTCTGGCCATTTAGCCGTTCTAGCTACCCTGGGAATCCAAAGATTAAGCCCTTGTTTTACGAAAATGATTACGGACTGGACTCTTCCATAATTTACTAAAGAGCTCCCCACCTAATTTTCATGGACTTAATACTGCTCATGACATCGACGATACAGTCGAAACTCTCACCACCAGCATTCACGATGCAATAAACATGGCCTCCTAAACTGTTAACACCGTCGACAGCATCTTCAAGCTTTCTAGCTCAATCAGAAACATGATGCGTGAGCGTAACACACTTCAGAAAAACTTTCAACTTACTCGTGGTCCTGTAATTAACAGATCAATCGACAGACTCAATATAGAGATTAAAATCTCTATTAAACTGCACAAGCAGGATATTTGGGATCGTAAAATGATCAGCCTTGACCCCAGTGATAGCTCTTTTTGGAAAACCAATAAGAACTTTGAAAACTCTTTTTCTTGTCAACGGCTTGTAACATATTAGCTACAAACCAAGATAAAGTAAACATTTTCGCACATCTGAAGGATCAGTTCACTGTGTATATGTGGCCAATAGATAGCAACTTTGAACCGGAAGTGCTGCGTCACGTTCGTGATTGGCTCAACTCACCTTCAGCTGATAACGTTCTGACCTTAGCCACGCCCACTGAAATCGCGGATTTAATCAAGAAATTGAAATTTAAGAAATCGCCAGGATTAGAAGGAATAACCAATGCAGCCATCAGAAATCTTCCTACTAATCTCATCGCCAAGTTAACGTCGTTAATCAATGCCTGTCTCCATAACTCATACTTTCCCGCCCAATGGAAAAAAAGCTAAGATAATCCTAATCCCCCGAAGCCTAGCAAGGACCCCAACACCCCGGAAAATTACCGTCCCATAAGTTTGCTGCCGGGACTTCGAAAATTTGAGAGTCATTTTCAAAAGAATGCAGATATGTCAACATTTACTCCCTCCAGAACAGTTTGACTTCCGACAACAACTTTCGACAACGAAGCAACTGACCAGAATTACGGAGCTCGCCGGTTCAGCCCTACACTGCAAGTTAAATGTGGCTTTCATCGTGCTGGACGTAGCGAAAGCCATCGATCGCGTCTGTCATGAGCGACTTCTCTTCCAACTTACTACACTCAACTTTGATTGAGAATTAAACCTGCTGCTCCACTTTTTTCTTTCTGGAAGGAGGTTCCGAGTTTCAGTAGAAAATGCATTATCTGATAAAACTCCCATCTCAGCGGACGTCCCTCAAGGTTCCATTATCGGGCCCATTTTGTATCTGTACTTCATCTCTGATTTCCCAAAACCACTTTCCAGACACTGTTCTCTATTTGCATGCTATGCTGATGACACGGCATTAGCCGTTAAATCGGCACAATCACGCCATACGCAAGCTGCAGGATAACATTCCTGCCATCGATGAATGATGCAGCCATTGGAAAGTCGCCATTAACGCCCAAATGTCCCAGCTGCTAATACTTTTAAAAACAAGAGAAACCGTGTCATTAATAAGAACCTACTTCTGTTCAACGAACCTGTTCCGATTGTGAAAAAAGCCAAATATTTGGGAGTCTACATTAACGACTGCCTCACCCGGACCGACCATGTTAATTTTATCAGGCACAAACCTCTATATGTTATACACTCACTGCTTCCCATCACAGGAGATGTTCTAAGCTCGACCTAAACAAGAAACGATTAGTCTGTCTCTCAGTAACCAGGCCCATTCTTGCTTATGCCTCCCTGGCATGGGCGCCACTACAAGAAGTGACATTTATAACTTCAAACAGTACAGTCAAAGTTCCTGAGCGTCATGATTAACGCTCACTACTATGTGAGAAACGAGCTTCTGCACAGTAACTTTAAAATTGAGCCCCTGGAAAGTTACCTGAAAAAAGCAAATAAGTGCTTCTTTAAAAATGCCGAGGAATTGTAACATAACAGCATCCGGGATAAATGAATAATCAGACCAGCGGTCTTTTAAATTATTTATTTTAAAACTTAATAAGGATTTCTTGAGTAATAAAAGCAAAACATTATTTCGATACAGCCATACATACAAAAACTACCGCTTGAAGCGGCTTGAACAGTCGCGTGGCGCGACTATCTTACAGCATCATCTAAACAAAAGTCTCTAAGCAAAGTCTCTCTGTAAAAACCTCTTCCTTCCTTTTACGTTAAATTCGGAAGAAAAACGCACAGGGGGTTCCTTACGAGTTTCTTCCGTGGAAAATTACTTTCCGGTCATTTAGCAGATACTGGGTGATAGTTTGCAAGGAACCCACACAAGAGGTACCCTTAACACACTTCCGTAGTTAATTTAGCTGAAGATTACTTTTGAAAACAGGAAGTTCTCTAATGTAAAACGGACGTTTTATCAAAGATGAGAATCGTCACAGAATATACGAAATGAAGTACTTTGGCACCTTCCACTATGAAATTCTGGAAGAAGATCGATACTTGCGTCCACTTGGCGGTTCTCATGATGAAGGACATTTTTCCCACTTAACTCTACTGCATTAAACAGCCTAAAGACCCTGACAGCCAATCAGGACTCGACTGCCTCTAAGTCAAAAATAAGTTCCCTCTATTCTGATCTGATGAACTAAAATATTCCTATGCTCATTTTCAGTTTTATCATATTGTATATATTTTTATGAGCATTCTGACATATTACATGCCTAAATTTTGATGAACTTGAATGTGTAATTCCAGATATTGCTTTTGCGCCCACTGTCTCATGTTGGCTACTGCTTCTGTGACAGGGGTCATCTCTTTTTACATCCGTTGATCTCCTTGCCTTCGGCCTACATCAGTGATGAGCCATTATTGTCTTGCGTTCTCTTGGACACCACCTTAGCGAGCCGGAAGAAGTTGTGTAAATACACACAATAATCTCGGCATACAGTGGAACCTGGAACCTGGGCGCACGGGTCACATAACAGTAGGGTCACGGGAGGGGGATTTCGGCTTCTTATTTATTATTCGAAACTATCCTGACAAATAATACAAGATATCCGGCTATCCACCACCTGCCGACGCGCTTGGTAGTCACTCAAGCCCCAGAAGGTTATAATTACCCATTTTAAACTCACTTACGGTATATATGAAGGAAAAATAACAACTTTGGGTTTATATATCTCAACTGAAAAATGAAGTTATCTCGAAATCTCGTAATCCTTCTCAAAATTAATAATTATATAAACAGATATACTGGTAAGTAAACTTTTCCATCGTTTTTAACCACATATTTGTGTAAAATTACATACAGAAACATTTTCCAATTCGGCGAAAATGCAATATGTAATTAAGATTATGTGATAATTCTCAGTGTCAGCAGTTTTAGCTCGCTTGAACAAATTATTAATTTAACATCAACGGAACATCGTCTCCAAAACGACGATAATTCACCACCTATACGTATTACTCCTTCGCCGCCCAGATAGAAAGTGGTTAGTGTCTCTGACTGCCGTACCGAAGGGCCCAGGTTTGAATCTTGAAGAAGGTATGGATGTAAATTGTCTATTCCTTAATAGAAGGCATCGGTAGCCCACCTATTTGGTGATTATAAGTGGTATTAGGTATTACACCACAAAGGGATCACCACTTCCGGCCTTAGTAGTAGTCAAGCCTATAACGGCTTGTGCCCGCTATAGAGGGGGAGTACACTGGTGTGCAAAACTTAAGCAACAGCAGGGTTTTTTGCCATAACTCCACGAGAAATCAACTGAGAGACATGAAATGCAGAAATGAAGGAGAGCATTATGTACGTAAAGGATGACGAAAGCATCGGAACTGAAAAAGGAATACAATGCATACGGTATGGAATCAAGCAAAAACAAGCTTTATTGCAAGCATAATATCGTGACTCAGGATTGTCTATCCAAGAGAAAGAACAACAAACAGATGTTCTTTAATATGGGATATGCCCTCCCCTCACTGCAATGGTTGCTTCGCACCGTCTCCGCATACTCAGAACCAGCTGGTGCAACATTTCTTGCGGTAGGAGTGCCCATTCCTCAATCAGCATCTGTTTCAGTTGTTGGGTGTTTTGCGGAGGATGTAAGCGTGCTGCAATGCGTCTCCCCAAAGCATCCCACACACGTTCGATGGGATTTAAATCTGGGAAGTACGCTGGCCAATCCATTCGAGTGATATTTTCACTTTCCAGTAGCTCCTCAACAGCAAGAGTCCGATGTGGCCGTGCATTGTCATCCATAAAAATTAAGTCTGGGCCAATGGCACCTCGGAACAGACGCACATGAGGAAGGAGCGATCCTCACAATAGCGATCCCCGGTTACAGACCCTCTATCAAAAACGTGGAGCTCAGTTCGCCCGTGCAGCATAATGCCTCCCCAGACAAGAACTCCAGGACCACCGTTACGGTGTCTTTCCTTGATGTTACTTGGATAAAACCGAGTCCCGACCTCTCTCCAAATCAAAACGCGTTGAGAATCGCTTCTGGTACTGAACCGACTCTCATCCGTAAAGAGGACACGACTCCATTGATCAGTTGTCCAGTTTTTGTGCTCTCTGCACCACTGTAAACGGTAGCGTCGGTGACCAACTTTCAACGGGAGGCAGCGTTCAGGAGGGCGGGTGAATAGGGCCCCTTTGTGAAAGCGTCTGGCCAAAGTAAACCGTGACACTTGTCGCCCCATTGCTGTACAGAGTTGATGAGCAATGGCGCTTTCTGACTGCTGTCGACCTCTTTTCGCCTGCAGGACGATATATCGGTCATCCCCTGCAGATGTCGTCCTCGGTCGTCCACCACCAACCTTTCTAACAGCTATACCTGTGGTTTGGAACGCTTTCCAAGCGCGCGAAATGACACTTTTGTTGATTCTGAACTCTGCAGCTACACTGGTGACAGTACGCCCCTCCTCTAGCTTTCCAATCATTCTTCCAAGTGTGAAGTCGTCCAGGTGATTTCTTCTAGCCATACTTCACGAACTGACTCACTGGCACTTGCAGCGAATGTGTTGAATTGCTTCTCCGTCCTTCCTTTTGTTTTACTGTTGAGCTGCGCGCGCCGACATCATGCGTTTTGTGTACGTTCACGTCGCCTCTGACGTTTCTTTCCTGATATTTGCATACGCATGACGTTTCTACTGACTTACGTGTTCATTGTACTGATCTCCGGACCTCCTTTTCTGTAATTTCATGGCTATCTGCTAACATGTTTCATCAAAATGTTTTATGTGCACAACAGATAGTTTATTACATATCTGCTTATGTGGTCCAAAGAATTTCTGAAAAGAATAAATGTGTTTCTTGTGTAAGTGCATTATATAGGCAGCAATTACAAATCAGTTATTCGCTATAAAACTAGAAGGTACTTAATTTATCCATCAGCTGAATGTTTTTATAATTTGCAAAGCCATTGAAGAAGGGTTTCTGTGTATTTTGAACTTGAATGGCGAAACAATTATTAAGCAGAAATATAGCACATCCACAGTAGGAATGCCAATATTAAATAAACTAGAAACATCTGCTTGAATCTGACCCAGTGCATAACCACATTTTACATTCAATAAAAGCCACATTCATCAAACAATATTTCCACAAAAAACACTTTTTTGCTAAAAATTATTGTAAACAATTCGGTATCTATGCTTCAATTGTATACGAAACTTATTTTATTTCATGCTTGGTAATTAACAAAGTTTTAAAGGAAAAAATATCAAACTAATGTTCTTTAGTCCAAAGGGGCTTTGTTCCTGAAGGACTATTGTTTTCGTTTTGCGATTTTGCGTCGGAAACATTAAAAGCCTGAATCACTTTTCAAACTGTTGCCATAAAATATTGCAGCCCTGTATTATATTTAAAGAAAATAAATAATGAAGAATCTGGATAAATGTATGTATATTTCTCGAAATGTGATAAAACAACGGTACCTAAAGCCATCCAGTTTTGAATAACGTACGTTTCCACCCGAATATGCGCATCTGGAAGCCCGATTTTGAAATTTGTTTTATTATCTATTTCATATTTTGTAAAACTTTAGTGAATTTTTGCTGAACAGACTCAAACGATTTAAAAGCGAGCAATGGCAGCACTCTACGAAAAAAGAAACCTTTTATCTAAAGCGCGCGGAACTGTGTATCAGAAATTCTAAAGATATGCTCATTTAAAAACTATTTTGCGATATTGCTGTTGAACTGAATTTTATGGTTCAAGTGCGAAGAATATCATATTTAATAAATAAAGGTAACACACAAAACGTTAAACAAAACCCCTCTTTGAGCGTAATTTAAAATCTGAAACCTTTCAGATTTCTTTTATTTTTATTTTTCTGCAATCGGAAAAAATAAATGACTTCAGGCATTTTAAAAAATTTTCCCGTCATCTATTATTCAAATAAAACAGCATGATTGACTCAAATATTGATGAATAATTGATTTAAAAACTCTTTCCTAGCCAACGCTCGGCAACATTTGAAATTAATTGGTTTACTGAAAGATGTAAAAATTGTTGTGTTCAGCTCGTACTTCATTTAAAATTTTAGTAAAAAAGAACGTCTCTATCTTATTCGTTTCACCAAATTCTACAATGATTAGAATATGCAAAAGTAATAATAAACTACAAAGCTCCATTAGCCCTTTGAAGGCCAAAACGCCCAAGATAGACTTTCATTCAAACGATCACAACCGCCCGAAATGGCCGCCGACATTGCGATGTTTTCTTCCTTCCCCTAATGTATACAGTAGCAGGTGTAGATTCTCCAAATGCATTGTATCAGTTTATTGCAGACAGCTTTCCCTAAAAGGCTAATGGAATCTTCTTTGTTAGGAAGTAGAAAGGATGCCATTTGAAGTCTTCACACCTCTTTGTGCGTTAATGGACAGGGAGGGGTCGAAACGGGGACGGGCGTTTCAGTATTTGTAGCATACAGATTATCGCTGGCTTCGGTTTTCTAAGGGTTAAACGTAATTCTAACGTCTCAACTGTAGAAAAGGATGCCCTTTGGACTGGCATCAAATGTTGGCGCTGCTACCAGTTTTCTGGTAACTCTGAATCGCTTCTCTTTCCCAATGTTATGGCAGCTGTTTTTTCTTACGTGACTCAGGTATTTAATAAGTTTAATTTGACTGACTCGTCTTAGTTTAAAAGTCGAGACATACAAAATTCTTAGTATGTGTATCACCTATATGGAATTACTTGAATTTTAATGGCCGTTTATTGACCTTGGTTTCCGTGGCTGGCTGTAGCTTGTTTTTAACTGATCTTCTCCCATCAATTCTGCAAAGAAGTATGTAAGTTACATACCCGTTTTTTCTGCATGGTTTTTAGATAGAAACCTATTACTGATTACTATATGGATGAAATTTTATTAGTTCTCGGTAATGCGCACTTTCTAGGAAAGATATGTCTCTGTATAAGAAGCATAAGGATTGATCCGATGAGAGCAAATGTAGTAAAAGGAAGTGTAAAAAGGTAAATGCAAAGAAGACGAAGTTTTTTTTAAGGTTGTGGAAGATCGCATGAAAAAGACTTGCCAGAGGTGATTTCTGCGAAAATCTTGCCTGCAACCACGATTATTTTCGACTGCTGGAAAGCACATGAGTTGTTACGCTATTAATGTAAATAAAAGTACCATCTATTATCTTTTTATATCTTGAGTTGAAGTTGCTCTTGAATGGCAACATTGTTAATATATCTTTAGAATAAGTTTGTTTTGATAATATTGTTGCGTGCGTACGGGTTCGTTATGGCTTAAATGCGCAAGTCGTTAAAAAATTAACAAACATTTATTCTTTCCTCAAGAAATAAATCAAAATGCTGAAATATTTCTTCAGAGATATTCGCACAATGTCACAATATCTCAAACGTTTACCTAAACTCAATTCAAAACAGATAAACTAATTCTATCTCACAGCGAAATCGCTACAGCATAAAGTAAACAAACACAGCAGTTCGCTTTAAACAGCTACAATATAACAGCAACTGAGATGAGGTGGTTTTTTTCGGCTTTTATAAGCTTTTTAATTATCAGTAGAACAATCTCGATTTTTCTAGATTTTTCTGGATGGCAACAGTAATTACGCGATATTTATTTACTAAGCATTAAATACACGCGCTCTTTTTTTTTTATTTTTTTTTTTTTTTTTGACGTAGCTTTCTCTTCAAAAATCGCCTGCGTTGCACGGGAAATATAAAGCAATTTTAATTACAATTCTAAATAGTAAATAGCCAAATAAATATGAAATACGTAACATTACCCCCTTCCCAAGGACTGCACGTCCCGGGCAGTACAATCCCTGGACAGGAAGCCAAACTTACAACTAAGGCATCAGTGCTACAATAAACATTACTTTACAATAACAAAATAAACAATAATTGCAATAAGTAACTTTCAGCAGATTAAATACTATCCAACGGTAAATACAATTCAAATACTATCAAATACTAAGTACAAATACTATCAAATACAAATGCTATTAAATACAAATACTTAACAAATAGTAACGAACTAACCTGTCGTAATGAACGACTTCAGGTTTAGAGTTTGATGACTTACGGATCCGAACCACGATGTCCTTCAGCCTGTTTAGGACTGTGTAAGGACCATCCCAAGGTGACAGTAGTTTCGGAGAAAGTCCTTTCCGACGAGTCGGATTCCATAACCACACCTTTTCTCCTTCGTTGAAACGATGTCCAGTAGCTCTCGTGTCGTAGCAGGTCTTCATCTTCTCCGTCGCCAAGTTGACTCGTTCTCGTGCAAAGTTGTGCATCACTTCAAACCGGGCCTGGAGATCTGGAATGTATTCCTCAGACGATGAAGGCGCATCCGGAGAGCGACCAAACAAAAGATCACATGGCAGACGAAGGTCACGACCGAAGAGCATCTGAGATGGGGAATAGCCGGTAGTCTCGTGAACAGCACTTTTGTCAATGCCGAGTAGCTTGTAGAGTTCCTTGACCACAGCCGAGGTAAAATTCCTTCCCTGATCGGAATGTAACTGAAGAGGCACTTCGAACCTAGAAATCCACTGCTGTATCATCATCTCTGCTACAGTGACAGCCTCTTGACCAGGAATAGGATGTGCTTCGAGCCACTTCGGGAAGAAATCAATGGCAACGAGGATGTATTTGTTCCCATCAGCAGTTCGTGGCAGAGGTCCTAAGATGTCAAAGGCGATACGTTTAAAAGGTGCTTCTACATTGTAACGTTGCAGCTTCCCCCGGCTGCGTTTCTTCGGTCCTTTCCGACTTGACAGGCATCGCAAGATCGGCACCACTTTTGCACGTCATATTTTGCATTATTCCAGTAGAAACGCTCCCGAACTCTCTGCAAGGTCTTCATTATTCCCAAGTGACCTCCTGCAGGGCTGCTATGTAGTTCTTTAAAGACGTCCGGTATCCGGGATCTTGGGAGTAGCAGCTGCCATCGGAATGTCTTTCCATCATCCGATTCGAATTTTTGGCACAAGACGCCGTTTCAAATATGGAGTGAGTCCTAGAGAGCCCAATATTGTTTTGTCGTGAGATTATAGCTCGCCATTATCGGATTATGCCCTGCCAGACAGGTTTTCTGTTTGAGGTCTCCATTAACTCAATTATGGGTTTAATGTCACGGTCTTCCAGCTGGTCTTTCCTGATTTCCTTGTCACTCCATGGGTCTGGATCAGCCGATGTTGGTTTTGTTATTTGCCGTGCAACTGGATTAACCAGTTGGTTAATCCAGCTTCGACCCTGGAACAATATCGGCATTTTTCTCGGCAAGGTCTTCTAGATAAGGCGTCAGCGTTTCCGTGCGATGGTCCCTTGCGATGACGGATAGTGATGTCCTATTCTTGAAGTCTCTGTATCCTGGCTATCTGACCCTCAGGTTTCTTTAAATTTAAAAGCCAGGCCAATGATGCATGATCCATGCGGAGCAGGAAATTTCTGCCGTATAGATAATGATATAAAGGTTCTGCGGCTTCGACTATGGCGAGCAACTCTTTCCTGGTGACCCAAGAATTCCTCTCCGGTTTACACAGGCACTTGCTCCAGTAAGCCATTACACGATCTTGGCCCTCTATTTCTTGGGACAAAACAGCGTCGACACTTTCATTACTCGCGTCTGTGTCGAGAATAAGTTGTGTGTCGATCTGATTATACGTCATGATTATAGCAGATGTTAAAGCTTCCTTCAGGTTCTTAAATGCATCCTCACATTCTTTTATCCACACGAACTTTTGCTTGCTCTCTGTCAGCTTGTGAATGGGTCTTGCAATGGATAAAAAATCCGGTGAAAATGCGCTTTAGCCCACTGCTTGGCGATGTTTTGAAAATCGCCAATTCGGCGCGTTTCTGCGAAACGTCTTTGCAATTGTCGACACGCTCCTCGAAAACCTGTTGTAAACAAAACATAGAATTCTAAACCATAAATTAGTATGGAAACTGTTGCCACAAAAAGATAATAAAATGATATGCAAAACGAACATTATGATCATTAAAATATTTGTCAGTTAGGTTTAAATTAATTATTTACATTTTATGTTGTAATACTTACACATTTTATGCCGTTACATAACCTTCCCGACACGCTCCGCGAAAACGTAACCAAAATGGCAGAGAAGAAAGGAGGAATTTTTTTAAAAGGGCATTAAAATTACAAACGATACCATGTACACACCTTTCCGTTTCAACTTTAAAAAAATCTGCGAATTGCACAACGTACACAAATGAACAAAATAAGCTAAAATAACGAAAGTAAATTACAAGAAAATGCCATGTGCACAGCGTTCCTTTTAAACTTAAAAAAAACTTCAGCGAATTGCACAATGTAGGCAACGTGCACAAATGAACAAAATAAGCTAAAATAACGAAAATAAATTACAAGAAAATGCCACGTGCACAGCGTTCCTTTTAAACTTAAAAAAAACTTCAGCGAATTGCACAATGTAGGCAACGTACACATGTTATACGGAGTTACCCATGTTGGCGCGTTTATTGCTCCTTCAAAAACAATTGCCGCCAAGCAGTGGGCTAAAGCGCATTCCAAGCGTCTCCTGGATCAGTCAAGAACGGGCGTCTGTTCTCTTTACATATGAGTCCAGGTTCACACAGATTCACAGGTTATTAAAAATTTACAGAGGTTATTAAAAACTGAAATACATAAAAAAATATGAAACACTAAATACAGTTGACACTATTAAAAAACAATTTTTACAATTAAAATTAGACTTTCTACGCAGCCAGCAGGCCAGAAGGCAGATTTTTTAGTGCGCAAAATTGAAAATTAACTTTTGGACCCATTTGGCTAAAAAGACACTGAAGGTGCAAAAACTGACTTGATTCATTATTCTACTAAGTTTCAAATGTCAAAAACTATCGCTGGTATGGTAAAAAAAATTAGACTTAGCGCACTTAAAAAAATCTTTCAAATTGTTGATAATTTTACAACTATTGCATGCAGATTAAATAAAGGCGTAAAAACCTTAATCGAAAGATAAGAACAACATAATTCAATCACTTTGAAAGCAAAAATGCATAATTTACCAACATAAAAGGATAAAAAAACTGAGCTCACAAAGCTGAGTAACAGAGTGGATATATATATATATATATATGCTTTGGTGCGGCCGATTGCAACCGAAAAAAGGGAGGTGCATAACTACATGTTATAGTAGTCGTAGTACAAAACTTCAACGTTCCGAGGCTACTCATTTTTGAGTTATACGAGATACATACATACATACAGATGCCACGAAAAAATCTTCCCGGAGTCTATTTAAAATCCTTTTTGAAAACCATTTTGGAAAAAAGCTCTTTATTCTGTTCTCTACAGATATCATGCAAAAACATCGTTAAAAAACATTCAACATCGGCAGAGCTTATATTGCGCTGGAGCCCAGCTTCCGATGAAAACATCGCCGAGGAAACAATATAAGGCGAAAACGTCGTAGTACAAAACATCGTTAGAGAAAAGAAAGCAAAGAGAAAACGCCGCAGTTGTAAAACATCGTGGTACAAAATATCGTGGTTGAAAATAAAGCCGTTCGAAAACTTCGCAGTTCAAAAATACGGTCTTCGAAAATATCGCGGTAAAAAATAAAGTACCCACAAATCATCGCATGACGATAACACCGCACATATGCGTTTTTCAGGTTTTAAAAGTTGTAAGTGTATTTTCGCATGATGATTCGGGAGCGCAAGAAAAGGGCATATTTTTAATTCTATATTTCATATTTATGAGTGAACTAATAAATGTTTGCTAGAAATGTAAGAAGGAAACTTACGCATTTAAAAATTGAAAATGCGTAGAAAATTAATGCAACTTATAACACTTAATAAAACTTTTAAATTTACATAGTTAATTAACAAAAGTTATTAATAAATTAATCTTGTTTTTATAAAGTTTTACTGATAATTTTTCATGAAAAATGCAAACTAAAAATGTTTAGAAAAAGGACGACAAATAACTGCATGAGGTTACCTCTATACGAATTGCTTAGTTAACTTTAAAATTATTTTCTTTCACATTTGCTAATCTGTTATTGTTTTAGTGAAATTATACCTTGTTTTGTTTCTGTTGCAACTTTTATGGTATAGAGGGCGCTGTTACGCCAAACGAAAATTGTGTTTACATTATGTAACTGTTCGTTCGCCGTTGCGATGCTGCTGTATTACAGTATATCTTGTTGGTGTTTTTTATTAAAATATAAACCAAAAATGTCGTCTTTAATTTTGTGTACCAAACAGGATCAATTAACCACCGATGTGTAAACTCGTCGAAACAAAGGTAGCATTCGTATCAGAATTGTCAATTGTTGTCTTCGCCTTTGGAATTTCGCATTCGTTTCGTAGTTCGTTCGTAATATGTGGTGACATCGTCCGGGAACGTCGCTTGGTGGGGTGAGTAACTAGTTTTGTTGAAAATTTGTTTGAATAGAATATTTCGTAATTGTTGAAGTTTTGAAGTAGTAAAGTTATTTGATGTCGTTGATCTTGTTTTGTTAAAAATATGAAACTTTCGTTTTCGAATACTGAATGTTTGCATTTATGTTTAGAAAGTTCGAATGTACTTACAAATAAGAATCTGTTGTATTTTCTTAGAATTTGGCGACCCGGACGTGATTTGAACACGCAACATTCTGATCTGGAGTCAGAATACAATCACGACTGAAGAGACTAAATTCAACTATTTGATATCCCAGCTTGAACCGAAGTATGTTGAAAATATATGGGACATTATTAAAGACGCTAAGCCTAATAAATATTCTATGGCGAAAGAAAGACTTTTAAATGTTTTCAAAGAAAGTGAAAATTATAGAATTCAGCGTTTGATAACTGGATTAGATCTCGGAGATTATAAACCAAGTCAACTTTTGCTGCAAATGAAAAGTCTAGCCGCAGACGATTTTCCGGAAAAAGTTCTAAATTCGTTATGGTTGGATAAGATGCCTGATTTTATAAAGAATATTCTTCTCGTCAGTGACGAAAATTTAGAGAAATTGTCCATGATAGCTGACAAAATCAACAGAAACAGAAAGGTATCCCTAAATTATTTGTACATAAAGATTTAGAATTAAAATCCCATGTTTTTCTTCGCATTGACAGAGTTCGAAAGCAACTCAAACCCCCATATGAAGGTCCGTATTTGGTTATCAATCGTTCACCCAAATATTTTACTCTTAGGATAAAGAATAAAGAAGTAAATGTATCGATAGACAGATTGAAGCCAGCATATATTCTACCACAACAAACCCCTGAACAAGAGAAACCTACAACTCCAAATTGTGTAAACAATGCACCTACGCCGATTGAAATTCAAACCAAAATAACTATGGCTTAACCTAAAATCAAATCAGCTTTAAGACAATCTCGAACTGGTAGAATTCTTAAGACACCATTGCGATTCAAAAACTGATATTTTATTTATACATGAATGTTGTTATTATTTTGATGATGAGCACTATTACTTCTTCCAATCTTTCTAACGTAACGTTCGTTACTGGAAGGGGAGTGAATGTAACGGCATAAAATATAAATAATTAGTTTGAAAGTAACTCACAATATTTTAATACTCATAATACTTTAATAATTATAAATGTTTACTTTGCATATTATTTTATTATCGTTTTTGGCAACAGTTTTTATCTTTAGAATTCGATTTGTTTTATTAAAAATAGTAGATGAGATTTTTCCGACTACGGAGCTAGAGAATAAAAATTATATTTGATGTTGATATGGTAATCTTTTTATTTTATAGTAAGATTTTATTTGCATTGTATTACATGGTACTAACTGAAGATCCATAGTAGACGTACAATTTCTACTTGTTATAGTTTCCTTTTATTCTTGGAAGTGTCGTTACCATTTTCACCCTGTTTCTCTCTTTTCCCTTGCGCTTCCGAATCATTATGCGAAGATGCAGTTAAACTTTTAAAACTTGAAAAACGTATATGTGCGGTGATTTGCAGATACTTTATTTTTTAACCACGATATTTTCGACGACGATGTTTCTAAACTGCGGCGTTTTTAAACTGCTTTATTTTCAACCACGATATTTTGTACCACGATGTTTTCTCTTTGCATACTTTTCTTCCATGACATTTTGTACCACGACGTTTTGGCCTTGCGTTGTTTTCTCCGTGACGTTTTCGCCCGCGATTTTTTCGGCTGTAACCGTCTTCGCTGTTTCGTAGCTTTTGGGATAAAATTACAATTCTAGGCGGAGCGCACCGGAGACCTAAATAAGAAGGCTCCTGCACTTCTTTAAAGTAACTAAACAGCAATTTCAGCAGAAACCTGACCTCGAAAATTTTGTTTTTAATAATAATATTAACTATTCCAACTTCTGAATGCATACATCTTTTTCCTTGGGAAACAAACACTTGGATGAAGGGCGAAACCTTTAAGGAAAAGAAAGCCCCCACCCACATGTCAAGGGTTTATTCTCCAGAAAGTGCAATGAATTTGTGACAATGGGTAAATTTTTAGTTCCAACTCAAGTGTCTTCCAGCGGAAAAGAGCACCAGCAGACTTCTTGGAACGGTGTAACTAGAGACGAGTGATCGGAATTGTAACTTGTTACTCTTTTTTCAGCTAACTCTCGGATTCTGTGAAAATTGCTTCCCCGTCATATTCTGCTTCACAGCTAGAATTATACTGAGAGCAGACCGTGGTCAGAAAAATTTGGATTCTTCTCTTTTGTTTTCATAACTACAGATCACGGAAACCAGTTGAGTTATTTCTTATTTTTTGTGTGAAATCCTAATTCCAGCCGAAACCCCAAATAAGTGAACATCCAGTATGTCATGCACATGCTCGGTAACAGGAAGCTACCAACCAAGCCCTGATGGGAGAACAGTTAAGCCAAGGGCCTGCTCGTGTGAAAAAAAAACTGTCTATCTGAAAGCGGAGAGAAAGCAAAATCTGGCTACGAGAAGAAGAAAACGTGCTTGATGCGAGAAAGACGGAGGCTCGTGTGAAACATTTTTGATTTTTTTTTTTTAGTCCAAAGGGATTTAGTCCCGAAGGACTATTACTTTCGTTTTGCGATTTTGCGTTGATTCACTCTGAATGCCAGATTCACTTTTCAAATTGTTGCCACTAAATGTTATCGCTCTGCATTAAAGTTTAAAAAATGAAAAATCTGCATAAATGTATGCATGTTTCTCGCATTGTGATAAAACCTAGAGCCATCGAATTTTGAATGACGTAATCCTACTGCGAATATGGGCATCTGGAA
>KK120323.1:86596-117507 GCA_000611955.2 Stegodyphus mimosarum
AGTACAGAAAAACATTTTTATCTCCAGCGCGTGAGAGCGTGTACCGAAATTTCTAAAGATATGCTCAATTTAAAATTATTTTGCGATATTGCTGTTGAACTGAATTTTATGGTTTAAATGCGAAGAACATGGTATTTAACAAATAAAGGTAACACACAGAATGTTAAATAAACGTCCCTTTGGACGTAATTTAAAATCTGAAACATTTCAAATTTTTTTATTTTTTTATTTATTTATTTATTTATTTATTTATTTGTATTCCAAAGTTTGAAGTGTGATCTGTTATTATTAAGAACTGAAAGGTGAAATGTAATAGTTGTGCGTTTTTAATGTAATTGTGGAAAAAATACTTTGTGAAAAGAATATATATATATTTCAATAAAAATATAGTTCATGTTATTGTTAAACCTGCATAAGTGTGCCATTTTATTTTCTGCGGATAGAGTCGACCAATAACATTCATAAGTGGATGAAAACGAACCGGAAAAGATGAATTGGTCAAGGATCATGACAGTACTTTATTTTATTATTTACCATTTATTTAATAACTTAAATATAATTTTATTTATCTCTTTACATTTTATTAAATTTTAATATTAATAATTATTCTAATGATTAATTATTTAATTTTAATAATTATGATTCATTTAAATTTTTAATTATTAATTATTTTACTTGTCATTTTATTTATTTTTGTTGTTTTTTTTCTGACAGTCTTCCATAAGGCTACGGCACTTCTAATTTTAGAAAGTAAGCCCTGAATAGTGGTCAAAATGGGTATTTTCGTTGAAATAGGATACACAGAATTTTTCGTGATTACAAATACTTCCTTTACTAAATTACGCTTAGTCGCACTTAAACAACTTTCAAATTGTTGATAATTCTACAACTATTGCATGCAGATTAACTAAAGTAAAAAGCTTAAGCGGAAGATAATAACAACATAATTCAATCATTTTTAAAGCAAACATTACAATTTACCAACATATCAGAATAACAAAAACTGAGCTCACGGAGCCTATTAGGTATATATATAAATGGTTTTAAATTAAATTTTCGTTCCTTGGAGATGGTACATAAAGATTTCTTATTACAGATTATATTATAAACAACTATATTATATTAGTCATATATACGAAATTTTAACGTTGTGATGCTACTCGTTTTTGAGTTATGCGAGATACATACATACGTACGTACGTATGCAGACGCCATAAAAATAATCTCTTCTGAATCCATTTTAAATCCTTTTTACAATCCGTTTTGGGAAAAAGAGTCCTTTATTCTGTCCTTACGTACATATGTCACGCAAAAATATCATTAAATTTCATTCGATAACAGTCAAAATGGAAATTTTCGATTAAATATAATGCCCGAAAATTTTCGCGATTGCAATACTTTCTTTCTTCGTACACGGTAGAAAAAAGAAGGAGTTTAAAAGGAAACAGCTTCGATTTTTTTTTTTTTTTTTTTTTTTTTTTTTTTTTTTTTTTTTTTATTTTTTTTTTTTTTTTTTTTTTTTTTTTTTTTGCCTTTTCCAACATTTGGTGACCCAGACATGATTGAAGCCTGTATGAGGTCAGTTATATTTGTTGAAAAGGAAGTGTAAAAGGGTAAATGGAAATGAGAAGTTTTTTTTTCTTTTTTTTAAGTTGTCGAAAATCGCATGAAAGAGAGTTGTTAGAGGTGATTTCTGGGAAAATCTTGCCTGCAAACACGATTATTTCCGACTACTGGAAAGCCTATGAGTACGTCGGTAATCTAGGTTTCGAGTATTTTTTAGTGAATCATTTCCTGATGTATGAAGACCCCAAAACCACTGATGCTCATCTAACACCACTTAAGGCATGTGCAATCAGATTAAGCGGGAGATAAAATTTTGTATACCTACTTTGCAGAGTTGATCGGTACCAGAATCATGAAAGAGGATTCGTCCCACGAATTGTATTAAAAAACTGCATATGCCACTGTAATCCTGCACTAACGATGAGACATAGAGAATACACAAGGTTTTGTTGTATTGGGTAACAGCCATCTCAAAAACATTGCTTCTTGGCGTCAAAAATATCAAGGCGCATCCAACGTAAACGTGTACCAACATAATACACCCGTATGTGAAATAAAACTTTATTTCCAGAAAGAATTACTAGCAAACATACTTCATGATGAATCAAAAACGTTCTATAGAAAGTTAGAGTTGCCACACAAAAGAAAATCTTTCTGCAGATGATAGTATTATGCGAAATAATAAAGAAAACGAAAGTGATTATTTTACTTGAAACATTTCTCAGCTGTTAATTGTTATCAAGGGAAACAAAAATTAATTGTTTCTGATTAAGATTTTGCAACACGTATCATTCAGCCAATGGATATCTGTGTGCTGCATGCTTGAATCTAGATATAAAGTAGCTTTTTTAAAATTTATCCCAAAAAAAGGAACTGCTTTCAAATACCAATACTAATGAAATCGAAAATGAATTAAAAGAGCTGAACATTCAATTTAGCAGAGTTAGACAAATTTTAAAGTGACATCATCATACCACTTTCAATGTTTCTAGTGGATGCTCCCAGGACTCCTGAAGGGAAAGAAATCTATCAGTTCACATATTTTCTTCACATGAAAGTTATTGCCGAAGTGTACTGATCAAAGCCTGGCCCTGTGCAGTGTGCCCTGTGCAGTAAGTGCAGTGCTATGGACACTCACAAAAAGTGCACTTTAAAAAACACCAATGCATGAAATGTGCAAATTGTCACCCAACATGAGAATGTAATTGCAAGAAGTGAGACCCTGGAAAATGTGTCGTTTGTGGTTCTGATCATATTTCAGCATACAAGGGTTGTCCAACATAACTGAAAACCAAATCATTTAAGTACCAGCAATGCAATTTCTAACAAAATATAAACAAGCCAAACCATTTGTTGAGAAACTCAAACTAGGGGTTCAAATTATTGAAGCATTTACCACTTTCGAAAACAAACTTACACCTAAAAACTATAATTACCTACAGTTCACAGATACTTTAATTTCCTGACATGGTTTCGAATGTGCATGAGAATCTTTTTTGACTGTAGAATATTCAAATTCATGCTCCTTGTTATAATTGACTGATTGGCGCCTTCATTTTACCAGCTTGAACAGTTGAATTTTCATCATTTTCGGTGGTATATTAGCACTTATTTTATAAATACCATCAAAGACCATTTCAGCACTCCCGATTACAGATCTTAATCATGTTGAATGTACGTCTGAAGTGCCTTCGAATAATGGTAATGATCTATGCTAAATTTTCTAAACAGTGGCAAGATCATTAAGAACTTTTGAAATGCTTTAACATAAAATCTGCTGTGTGATGCATTGCAAGGTCATAAGAGGACATGCCTGTAAATATTTCAAAAAAATGGTTGGCATAATTTATGTCCAACTGCCATATTTCATGGTTATGATGGTAGCCATGAATTTGAAGGTTTTCAAATATTACAAGCAAAAGGCGAAATTTTCCAATCATTGAAATTCATAAAAAAAATTTAAGAAGTGATAATAAATTATGATGCTGCAACAGAAGATTTCCATTATGATCCATCATCAGTTAACGGACATTAGAATCTCTGGTATGGTTTTAAATTCAAAAAATATCACAAATAATATTGAAGAAAATGACAAGGTAGCTGAAAATTTTTAAAAATTCGACTGACAATTCAATGGGAAATCTCAACATGACATGCAAATTAAACAGAAAGTGTCAGCAAATAATAATAATAATAAAGCCTAAGCAATTTATTCTGAAAGAAATGTTTAATATTATAAATGCTTCATTAGTTCCTACATGTAATCTTATAATTTCTATGTTACCTTACTCGACTTAAATTGATGATCTAAAATCCAGAAATTTTTTTAACCCGGGAAGATGCACGCGAGGTGTTTCGGCACCTCACGCTTAAAAAAAAAACGCCGGCAATCTTCCCCCATAAACTGAAACGGTTAAGTTCATCAGTAGCTGCCTCCAAGGTTATGTTCTATGCATCTCAAGTGAAAACAGCAAATTCCGAGCTTTAAAGAATAGTTTGAGGTGTGCTGACACCCCACCCGCGGTTTCGTGTTGCAATTTTTCATGAGCTATGGTGTGTTCAAGTCGCTCTTTCTTCATTCGATTAAAAAATTTTCTCACACAAAGAAATGAAAAGTCTTCAAAAATTATTAGGTTTCATCGGATGAAGATTCTATAGAATAAGAATTAGGAGATTCAGAAAATGAAAATATATTTGGTGATCATCAGTGTGAATCAAAAGGAGACAGCGACTCTTCAGAAGACATTCCCTTGTACTCAAATTGAATATTTTATAGTAAAAGATAAAATAACAAAATGGCGGAAAGAATCCTTTCGAGTTTAAAGACGCATGGCATCGCATAATTTCGTAAAAAGTTGCCTCGCAATGCATATACCGGGTGGCCATAATTAAACTGACAGTGCTCACAGTGTTCTGTAGCGCAATCTATTTGCGAGAACGACGCCACATTTTGTAGGACGATTAAACAAGACGGGGGACGAAGGATTCCGCGAAAAAACAAATTAGTTCCAAAAGTCACCGCTAGGGGAACATTTGGCGCTGTGTAACAGAAAATAGAGTGTTAACAAATGCAAATCAATACGGAAATTACCTTTTACTTTGCATTCAAATGAGGTTCAATGTGGCTACCGTTGTTGTGGACCACATATTTCATTCTGTGCACAGTATATTTTATAAATGTGTACTGGACCACTCCTTGATAGACCTTGGACTTAAGGTAACCACATAGCCAGAAGTCGCATGGGGTAAGATCAGGCGACCCAGATGACCATGCAACAGAACTCACAAAAAATGCGTAAAGGTCAGGCAGACGACGAAAACCTGTACCACAGGATACAATCGAAGCAGTTGCCACGGCGACTGTCGACAGAGGACCAGACAATATTGCTGCCACCTCTAGCGTTCGTGGAGTAGCTCGGAATATGGATATGCCTTACAGTACGGTATGGAAAATCTTACAAAAGATTATCAACTTCTATCGCGTACAAGATCAGCCGTGTACAGGAGTTACTGTACCCCGACCATGATAAGCGATTGACTTTTGCTCTCACCTTTCTTGCCAGAATGGAGGTGGATGCTGCTTGGCCATGGAAAATCTTATGGGGAGACGAAGCCTACTTTTACCTGAATGTAACTGTAAATACCCAGAACTGTCCAATTTGGGATGACAAATCACCACATGCAGTCACAGCAATTCCCTTACATTCACCAAAAGGTAACTGTTTGGTGTGGGTTCGCAGCGGAATTTATCTTAGGTTCATTCTTCTATGAGAACATTACCCCGACAGGACCGGAAACCTGTTCTGTTACCGGAGAGAAATATCGCCACATGTTGAACAGCTTTGTCATTCCGGCACTTCAGCAAAGACAATGCCTGGGGAAAATGATTTTCATGCAAGATGGAGCCCCTCCACACGTTGCTGTACGTTTGCAACAGATGCTACGACAGAAATTCACAACAGAAAGAGTCATTAGCCGCTACTTTCCAACTGCATGGCCACCTTGGTCGCCTGATTTTACCCCATGCGACTTCTGGCTATGGTGTTACCTTAAGTCCAAGGTCTATCAAGGAGTGGTCCAGGACCTGGCTAAGTTGAAGGATAACATATCACGGACTGTACGGGAGATTCCTGCAGACATGTTACTTTCTGCTGTTGTGCATAATGTGCACAGAATGCAATATGTGGTCCACAACAACGGCAGCCACATTGAACCTCATTTGAATGCAAAATAAAAGGTAATTTCCGTATTGATTTGCATTTGTTAACTCTATTTTCTATTACACAGCGCCAAATATTCCCCTAGCGGTGACTTTCGGAACTAACTTGTTTTTTCGCGGAATCCTTCGTCCCCCGTCTTGTTTAGTCTTCCTACAAAGTGTGGCGTCATTATCGCAAATAGGTCGCGCTACAGAACACTGTCAGTTTAATTATGGCCACCCGGTATATCTAAAGATGTGGCTTCACCCATAGATGCATGGAACTTGGCCTTTGCACTTTGAGATCCTCATTTGAAATCAGGACAGAAACAGAAGGAACATAATGAAGATTCTCTTGATGAACTACAAACAAAGGAAAGATAATTATGTTACAAGAGATGTTATATGTGTCAAGAGAAAAAGGCAGAAAATCAAAAAATGTATGAAGTGTAAAAATAATACGAGGCGTATTAGGAAACTAAGTACCGTTTTGGAAAAAAAAATAGTAAAACAATTTTTTCGAATCCAATTTTATTTTTACATGAAAATACATGTCTTGAAC
The DNA here is from genome assembly GCA_000611955.2 of Stegodyphus mimosarum. Taxonomy (NCBI): domain Eukaryota; kingdom Metazoa; phylum Arthropoda; class Arachnida; order Araneae; family Eresidae; genus Stegodyphus; species Stegodyphus mimosarum. Next base: position 92,923 of record KK120323.1, read on the forward strand.
TATTTTTCAACATAGTTTCCGCCAATGATCAAACACTTGTCATAGCGGGTGACCAGTTTTTGTATACCATCGTCAAAGAAACTTCCCGCCAGTTTCGATAACCACGACTCCACAGCATTTTTCGTGTCATCGTCAGATCCAAAGCGCTTGCCACCAAGCTCGCGCTTCATGTGCAGGAACAAGTGATAGTCGGACGGCGCCAAGTCCGGGCTGTACGGCGGGTGATCGAACTGCTCCCAATGAAACTGTCGAATTAACGATTGAGTGACACCAGCAGTATGGGGCCGAGCATTGTCATGGAGCAACACAATTCCTTTACTGAGCATTCCTCTTCGTTTGTTTTGAATGGCACGCCTTAGTTTTGTTAAAGTCTCACAATATCGTGCCGCATTAATGGTTTCACCTCTGGGAAGAAATTCAGTAAGCAAAACGCCTTTCCTATCCCAGAAGACAGTGCACATGATCTTTTGTGATGACATTGTCACTTTGAACTTTTGTTTCTTCGGAGAATGAGTGTGTCTCCACTCCATCGATTGTTGTTTCGATTCTGGTTTGAAATCACACACCCAAGTTTCATCATCTGTCACAATTTGGTTTAAAAAGTTTTCTTCCTCATCACTGTACCGCGTGAGAAATGTCAGGGCACTACCAAGTCGCTTTGTTTTGTGAACATCAGTGAGCATTTTTGGAACCCATCGGGAACACAGTTTGCGATAATTCAAGCGGTCAGACACAATTTCGAACAAAACAGTACGTGAAATTTGTGGAAATGCCTCTGAAAGAGTTGTCATTGTGAAGCGTCTGTTCTCATGAATTGCTTCATCAACTTTCCTTACCAAATCATCGGTGACAACAGAAGGCCGACCACTCCGAGCCTCGGCGTGGACATTTGTTCGACCTGCATTAAACATTCTTACCCACTTTCTCACCATTCCATCACTTATCGCGTATTCACCGTAAACTTCTGTCACTTGACGATAAATTTCGGCCGGTTTAACATTCCTCGCGTTCAAAAATTTAATCACGGCACGAATCTCACAGTCAGCGGGAGAACTAATTGTCTTAAACATTCTGAATGTGCACAGCAAACTGAAAACACAACATAGAGCAACCAAAATGGCGACAACTGAAAGTCAGTGAACAAGAAAGACTACTGCGCATGCGCGGGACGCCTACCACGGCGCTAGAATGAAACGGTACTTAGTTTCCGAATACGCTACGTATATGTCAAGAGCACTGTAAAATAGAAGCATCATGTATAAATATCTAATACTTCTTGTGCCTAATTGATTTTAAAATTAATTATATAACTCATTGTTCATGTAATAATGCTGCATAATTTGGATTACAATTGCATTCACAAATAAAAAAAATTCTCATAGAAATGAACGATTCCTAGTCATCTGAAAAACAGTATGTACTTTCTAACAGGCCAGATTTATTAGTTATGAATTTTAAAATTAACGTTATTTTTAAGCTATTTTATATATAAACGTTGTAATTAACATAGAATGCATTCTTTTACTGAATTCATTTTACGTCATTTAACTGCTTGGGGTGTGTTGACATCCCATGCATTCTTATGTTACATAATAAAGCGCACGTTCTCCCAGGTTAATTCAGAATCACAGTCTCAGCAATTCCGGATTTCATAATGTACTGTATTTTTTGAAATATTCTGTCTCTCTGATAGTTTCTCAGCTTGATAACATTGATTTTCAGCAATAATTTCTTTTAGTAGATTCTTGTTTACAGAAAAAGGATCATCCAGAATGCATGGGATCTTTAAGGCTAAAATTTCCGAACTTAAATTCTTAAACCACCTTCAAATTGTGACGTTGGAAACAGCATTTTTTACATTATACAAGACAAATTTTGCGAGCATTTTCTACCTTTTTAAAACAAAAGAATGTCATATGAAGAAAATGAACTTTTGAGTTTATCATTTTCAACACTGCACTGAAAATAAATTACATTACAGCACATTCTAGAATCACACAATGTAAGTAGAAAAGACTGTATTTAAGCATCCACTTTAATAAAGGCCACTCCTTATCAGCAGTAACAAAATAATCAGAATAAATGCACTGTGATTTGAAACATCACAAAACTTTATGGATGTTCTAATATTAACATATTCTTAGCATTTAAAAATTTATACACCATTTGTGTGAAAATGTTTTTTGCATATTAAATGTAACAAGATTATAAGTAAAAGAATGTTACCCACTGGAATATCATAAAGCAAATATCTTAATTATTATAATTTATATTTTGAGCTAACCTCAACAAGGCAGAAAAAAATAGCAATTCCAAATTCTGAAAATTAACATTTCAGAAAAATTTTGGTCACACAGCAGAAAACTTTGTGTTTTACTTTTTATAATAAATGTAGTCTTAATAATAGTCTCATTGTACTCTTTTTATAATAAGTATAGTCTAAATATAACTATAAGGATGTTCCACCATATAAAAGGTTAGATTTTGCAATTCTTAAAAAATTCAATTTGAAAATGCCAAAGCATGCATATTTATATCATTTAAAACAATTTTGTAATTCAAACTATATGTCTATTGCAAATGGATGGACAAAGGTTTGGGACAGGGCTTCTCAAATTCACTGTTTATAGCTGCTCAATGAAGCAAGTTTTAAATAAACTTATTACAAAATACATGAACTTCTAGCACTGTACAAGAAAATCAGCATGAAATGACACTTTTTATGCATGCTGAAGGTAGGAATTCTTGTTAATATTAATATAGAATATCAAATTTAAGCTTAATTTGCTATCTAGAAATCAAAATTGCAAGGCACTAAAAAGCTAGATGGGAAAATACGGAAGGAAATATGATACTTTCCAAGACATTGACTAGATGAATAACATTCACTTTTTATGTTAAAACTAAATATTTTACATGATTTCTTTAACTGATATAAACAAAGTACATTTTTATTTCATTACAATATTTTTATCTCCAACAAATGTGAAAAAAAATATCAAACTAATGATTAAAAAAATTAGTGATAAATTTAGCTTCACTACTAAAATAACATTCAGAAAACATAAAGGACAGCATGAAGAATACAAAACTTTATACTCTGATAACACAAGTAAAATAATAATATCACAGAAAAATAAGTATTTTTATGTTAAAGCCATACTGCTTAGCATTTTTTTGTTTTGGTTTGTTTTCTCAGAGTCGGATAAAAAGTAAAATGGCTGTGCAGACTTTGCTCTTGCCAGGAAGATAAATGTAACAAACGCAAATGTGGTTTGTTGGTTTACACATTTCTTTCACTATTGCCACACGATTCGTGCATACTTATAATGTCAAAGGTCTTTGACACAAGACTCAGTAACTTACTTCTGGATTACCTACTTCTTACTTACAAAGTTGGAAACTCATGAAAACATATTCACAAAAAGAAATGAATAATGTAGACTGTGTTTTCTCTCCTAAAATCAATTGAATCATAACATTAAATAACATTCCTAGCTGCTTTTCCAATCATTCTGTTTCCCCAAGCCAGCATGTAACTTTAACGAAAAGTGACAAAAAATTAGTAAAGAAACGGCATCAAAAATTCCAAAATAACAGAAAGTGGTTAATTGTATCACAAAATCTGCAGCAACAAATCATTTTGTCTTCAGTGCTTTTTACTTCTTAATTTTACATAATATGTATCTATTATACTAGGGGAAAACAACAAAAAGGGTATACTACTCATGATGTGGAATAAACACAGATATTACGTGAACTGATATACTGCAGAATGCCACAACAAATGTTTTCCTCAAGATATTAAAGTCAATAATATCAAACTATATCAAATAAACTAATAAAACAGTGTTAATTTTAACACATACGTGTATGTAACTGCATATTAAAATTAGCAATTGTCTTTATTCCATATATAAGTTAAAACAAGAAAAATAATACTATATCATGTTCATAAACATTCTTAGCCTCCTTTGATTTTTGCAGCCACTGCTCATAGACATACACTTCCAATTAAAAAACAATTTTAAATAGTAAAAATATCCATGTTGTGGCATTTTTTAAATTAAAGAAGTAAAGGTTTTACAAAAATTACAAAATTTAACTTTTTATAGTCTCTGCTGATATTTAAGAAAATGTTACACTCATAAAAGATATAACACAAAACATTTGACTTCCATACCAGAAAAATTGAGCGAGGTATTTAATTTCAAAATTTGCAATTTTTTATGTCATTCTCATTTTGCAATGAGGGGTTGGCTACTAAATTAATTAGAATTATCTGTATCTTATTATATTCTCTCCTTAAATGTCATTCAATGATAGTCTTTGGTTATTTACATAAATGTCATTCATGTATCAAAAGAATTTTTCCATAAGCAGTTTATAATATTTCGAAGTCAAGTAATATATTATTAGTATTCCCAAGAAGTTTTATTATTTTAGAACTCTTATCTGGTAAATGTACAAAAAAAATTGTTTTAACTGCAAATATTCTACATTTTTAATTAATGTAAATAATATTACGAGTTGGTTATATGCTGATACTGAAGTCTGTCAGTGTTACCTACAGAAATGCGAAATTTATAAGATTCTGTGAATATGATATGATGTCTATTTTCAAAAAAATTTTTGTTGATCAATATATATCATAATATTCTGCATATAAATGCTTGTCAATCTCTTAACGTTTTATTTTTAGTTACACTCACTCTTCAATTTGCAAACAACCTCTGAATATTGTCCTCAAATTTAATGTCAAATTTTTTTTGTATGGGCATCAATTTTCTTTTATTCCATTTTTTTAAAATGAACATTAAATTTTTCTAAACATAAGTATAGGGACCACAAGTGCATAAGATTTCATAATTTGTATGATACTGAATTGTTTAAATTTAAAAAGGCCAAAACATGAATATTTGCATCAGGCCAAAACATGAATATTTGCATCACTCAAAACCAATTTGTAATTGAAAGTATAAGTCTATTTGTCTATGACCAACGGTTGTGAAATTAAAGGTCAGTTAAAGACTTGTGGACATTGTGTTTATGTATACACACACATAGGTAATAAAGATGCTATCGCATAAATCAACACACAGTACCTATGCACATTTGTCAATACTCAAGATATTTTATGCACAAGATAACAGTATTGTTAAACAATAGGGAGCTTTCAATGCAAATATACTGTTAAACAATATGAACATAGACGTAACATCATATTATATCCTGTGTCTATCAATATCCTGAATCATATGAAAACAAAAATGCATGAAAGCTAACAAATAAACCATCAGAAAAGTCACAGGTATAAATATATTAAATTAACAAATTAGCTTCGAGTTAAGCCAGGGCTTCTTAAACTATGGGTCACGACCCAATTTGGGGTCGCTCGCGTAGAAAAATTCTGGGGTCGCGAGAGATTTTAATGTCAAATATTTATATATAATATATATATACCATTTTATAACATCACTAGAGTTGGCGGAATACAGTGGACTTGCAGCGTCTAGACACGCGCATTTGTTGAAGGTTTTGAGCTATCTCCACCGACAGCAGTAAACGATCGATGATCGCTGTTATTATACTGTGGCTATACATTGTTAGTGCGTTTGGTAGGTATCATACATGTTGAATAAACCGCGCGCCGCTGACTTCCCACAAGGGAGGAATGCGCGCGCGTACACACGTGCAACCTGCAGCTAAACAATGATTCAATACACGCGCTGGCAAATACGCATTAACCAAACCGGTCTGTGGGGCTCTTATAAAAAAGCGCGCATAAATACTTGTAAAACCCGTTGAAAAATTTGTGAATTTTATATATTTAATATAATTTTATATATTTAATATGTTATTTTTATATATTTATTGTATTTTAGGATCAAAATAATTTTTGGCCATGGATAAATGGCTGAACTTAAATAAGAATGGTAATGACGCAGATGATAATGCTACAAACTCTTCTCAGGCAGGACAAAGTATTGGAAAACAGGCATCTAATGTGCGAAAAAGAAAATATGATGAGTCTTTTCTTCAATTTGGCTTTACATTTCAAAATTGTGAGGGTAATGAACAACCTCTTTGTTTGATCTGCAATGAATTATTGGCTTCGGAGAGTATGAAACCATCAAAATTAAAAAGACATCTTGAATCAAAGCATGTTTCGTATGTCAATAAACCAAAAGAATATTTTGAAAGACTGTATAAATCCTTAAATAAAGAAAAGAAAATCTTTGAAAAACTTATAACTGTTAATGAAAAATATTTACTAGCGTCATATGAAGTTTCATACTGTATTGCTAAAAATAAAAAGCCGTTCACCATTGGAGAAGATCTTGTGTTACCTGCTGCTATTAAAATGGTAGAAATACTACATGGAAGAAAATATGGCGATGATATTCGAAAAATTCCTTTGTCGAACGACACTGTCTCGAATAGAATTTCTGATATTAACAAGGATCAATTAATACAACTTATTACAAGAATTAAAGAAAGCCCAAAATTTTCAATTCAGTTGGACGAAACAACTGATTTTACTAAATTGGCTCAGTTGTTAGTATATGTCAGGTACGTTTATAAAGAAAGCGTGGAGGAAGAATTGTTATTTTGTCGTCCTATGGAAGACCATACTACAGGGAAAGACATATATTGTAAAGTTGACGAATTTTTAAAAGCAGAAGGTTTAGAATGGAAAAATTGCTGTGGAATATGCACAGATGGTGCAAGAGCGATGACGGGCAAAAATATTGGTTTTAAATCATTTTTTCAAGCTGCTCATTATGATCATATAACTTTTACTCACTGCCTTATTCACCGAGAGGCTCTTGCAGCAAAAAAATTAGCACCAGAATTGAACGATGTGCTTCAGGATGCTGTTAAGATCATAAATTTTATTAAGAGCCACGCCCTTAACAGTCGCTTATTTTCAAATCTCTGTAAGGATACGGATTCCAACTACACAACTTTGTTATTACATGCAGAAGTAAGATGGTTGTCAAGAGGTCAAAGTTTAAGAAGATTATTGTTATTAAAGGACGAGATCGAAATATTTTTAACCGAACGAAAATGTGAACTTGCTGCTTTTTTTCAAAATGACTTATGGCTATCCAAGCTGTGTTATTTGTCAGATATTTTTGCGAAGTTAAACGATCTCAACTTGTCTCTTCAAGGAAAATATTGCGATATATTTACTTCAAATGATAAAATTGAAAGTTTTATTAAAAAGATCAACATTTGGAAAAGTAGGGTCGAAAAAAATTCGTTCGAAATGTTTTCCAGTGTCGACAATTTTGTAATCGAGAAAATTCATTGTAAAACTTTTATTGCAAAAATTATTGTAGATCACTTAAAAGCGCTAGAAATACAGTTCCGGACATATTTTAAATTAAATATTGATTTCCAAAAAATAGTTTGGATTCAAAAGCCGTTTTGGATTGGCTTAAGTGAGATTGATCACCTGCCACTTAAAGCTCAAGAGGAATTTGCTGAGCTTTCGAGTGACTCAAACTTAAAACTACAATTTCAAAAAAAGCCCTTGACTGAATTCTGGATCGGAACTAGAACTGAATTTCCCACAATCGCTGATATGGCGTTAAATGTACTTCTGCCATTCAACACCACATATTTATGTGAAGTTACTTTCTCAGCTTTAACACATATTAAATCCCAATATCGTTCAGCGTTAAAAAATGTTGAAGAGGTCTTACGTCCAGCAGTTTCAAACATTCCACCAAGATTTGATTTGTTATGCAATAAAAAACAGGCACATCCATCTCATTAAATTTTTTACTTATACTTTAATTTAATACTTACCACGCAACTACTTGAATATATTCGAGAGAATTAAGACGGTCAGAATCCACTTTTATTTTTGAAACTATAATAAATACAATTTTATAATTTTTTGTGCAATTTTTAATTTTAGATTTTTGTATGTTTCAAAACGCATTCTAAACTTATATATTTTCATATGTATATGTATATTGTTACCTAATAAATAAATCATCAAAAAATATTAATTTATTTTTCTTTTATATTTGTATGGGGTCGTCAAGAAACTCGCAATCATAAATGGGGTCGTGAATGACAAAAGTTTAAGAAGCCCTGAGTTAAGCAAATCTAAATTTGCAAATAAATTTTGTATCTACATTAGCAAAACTAGTTAAGAGACAAATTACAACGTATTTTAAAAGCTTAAAGAACAAGGCAATCAAATTTAACTTAACCACAGTTAAAGCTGTTATGGAGCAAAAATAAAATTACACGATATTTATTGAGCATATGCTTTTCAAGAGTAATTCAGTAACAGAAAATATTCATGAGAAAAATCTTTTATTCAATATATATAATTATATTTGTGAATGTGAATTTCTAAAATTCAATTATAAACTGAAAATTGAAAACTGGTTAACAAAACAGAGGTGAAATTGACAATATGTTCCAAAAATGTGTGTCACATCAGAAAAATACTAAAATATTGCAAAGTGACAAGTCAATAACATAACTGTATAACATAAATGTGAAATAGAAAATAAATTTCTCATTCAATGCTTTTTATTTTTTTTAAATATATATATGTTATTATGAACAGTAAAACAAAAATAAAACTCTTGAGAAATCGATATCAAAATATATCAAATAAACTAACAAAACAGTGGTTTAATAAATATTTGTCTACAACTCTGCATTAAAATTAGCTATTAATCTTTATTGCATATAAGGTGTATGTAATAAAGATGTAATTATATATTTGTGTGTATGTAAGTATTACAACTGCTACATAGTACCTATGAATATTTGTCAGCATTTAAATATTTGATGCACAGTATAACAGAATTTTTAAACAATTTGGAGCTTTGGATATAAATGTACTAATGAAATATAACATTATATAATTTGCATTCTGTCTCATCTGAAAAAATGCATACAAGCTAACAAATAAGTCATGAGAAAAGTCTACAGTATACATTAAATCAACAAATTACCTTTGGAGTAAGCAAGTGTATACTTACAAATAAATTTGTAATATATATCAGCAAACATTAACAGAGATACTTATGATAAAAATTAAAACAGAATTTCAATGCTTAAAAGAACATGGTAATCAAATGTAAATTAACCACAGATAAAGTTATTATAGAACAGTAAAAATTACAAGTTATTTTTTTAACATAGACTTTTCAAGATAAGTTCAGTGATAATGTATACAAGAAAAATAATGTTTTATCCAATTTACATAATTACATTCATGAATGAAAGCTTCGTTATAAATTTAAAATCGAAAACTGCTTAACAACACTTTGACAAAATTGATTCAGTTCCACTAATCCACATTCAAAAGTTGTCAAACATACACTATTATTACATTTTTGATAAAATCACATGGAATACTGATATTTTATTTACAAAAGTTGGAAAAATAACATCATCATAAAATTTATATATATACACATACATACAGACAGACAGACATATATAGGATGGACAGTTATATTCTTTCAGTAATATTCTGGATAAAAATACTGATAATGGTCAAGGAATTTTATTTCTGTGTTACAACAGCCACACTCACTGCCAATCTAGACAGCAATGAGGAAATCTGATCTTCATTAACATCTTTCCATTTATTTTTTAAATGTTTGTCAACTATATTATCTACATATTTTGAATCACTCTTCTCTTTGAATTCAGTTTCAGATGAAACTGTCATCACATAAACTGCCTTTTTGTACTTAGCATTTTCATGATCACAATAATTATGAAATATCAAAGCAGTTTCACCAGGAATAGCATCTAAGGCATCAATTAATACAGCATTTAAAGCAGATGAATTTAAGGCACTATTTATTTTTTCAGAGATGTCCTTCTTCGCTAAATAAGAAGGTGTAGTTTTTAACTCAAGACCATTTATCAAAACATAATTGTCAGAATCCGAAACTAATTGAGCTAAACTATGAGCTAAATGATGAGTTTTGCTTTCAACACCTTTAGCAGCAACAAGCATAATAATTGCCGGTCCTTTTGGATCTGGTTTAAAAACTCTTTTGAGTGCTGCAGACACGATTTTGAAACTTAACTCAGGCTGACCATGAAATTTTTCTTCTAAACTGTTTAATATAATATCAATCCTGGGAAATGGAGGATTATTATTCTTAGATACAAAACTTTCGTACAAAAAAATAAGAAAAATAATAATAGAAATTAAACCTAAAATTCTATACAACCAATATTTAAAAGAAGATTTCGTTTTAGGTTGAGGTGAAACTGAACAACAGGAATGGACTGCATTGTTAACGTTTTCCTTCTTACGTACATTCTTTGTGTTTGGAGATAATTTTGCAGATCGTCTTATATGGTTCATTTCCTCCTTCAGATCAGGATACAAGTCAGGAACTGGCAATTCCTAGAGAAGTAAAGAAATCATGATCACATAAAGTTTGCAATAAGTGAAAGCAAAAATGCATTCAGCTTCATTGTAAAATACAAGGTACCCTCCCTATTCATATGTTCAGAAGTATTGTTGGTATATAAAAATGAGTGCATCTAAAATTAAAAACCAATAAATTATATATATAAAAGAAAAAAAAGAAAAAACCTAATTCACTCTATACTACTAAAAATTTTCACACTACTATGTGATTTTTTTAGATGTGGGAATGCGGATTTTTAGATGAGTATAAATAGTCAATTTCTTTCAGCTTTCTATAGCATGAACAGTCTTATAAAGAAAATGGGAGTTTAAATTTAGAAACACAAGTCAAGGATAGTGGTGATTATTTTTTCCTTTCCATTTTTATACCCTACTATGAAATTCTGCACAAAATTATGTTTCTTATGAAAAGCTGCTGCTGAAATGAGGTTAAATATCTCTCTAAACACTCAGTCCCAATTATGAACTGGGGTTTATTGATGAAATGTTGGGTGTCACTGCTGAAATTGAATTAAGACCATAGCCATGACAACGCTGAAAGAGAAAAGACTTTTAAACATATTTGCCTAACTTGAAATAAAAAAAACTAGGAGTTTCCATGCTGCACAGTTACGTCTTTTAAAAGAACTTCACTGATTTAAACTTATATTTATAATGCATGATTCCAGTTATTAAACAATTTATAATAAAATGTTGATGTAAACTATATTACTGTTTAACTTGATATTCTAAATTTTGTGTTATTTGGCTAGTTTAATTTTGTAACTTTCTTATATTTTTATACTGTAGAAATACTGAGCATGGAAAAAAAGCTTTTAAACAAGGTGCTTTTAAATACAATGAACATAAAATTAATAATTAATGTGCATAGTATTGCATAGATAAACTCAGTAATGTGCCATACATTCATGTAAAACAAAATTAAACCAAACATTACTGATTCAACCAATGTCTAGAACAGATTAAGGCATTTCAGATAAAATGAAATTTAAATAAGAAAAATTATTTTGAAAATTACAAGGTTTATGATAATTGGATTTGCAAAATTTATGTCACGTTAACCCTTTTAGTCCCAGTGATGCCAACGGGAATCATAAGATTTTTTTTCCTCCTCACCTAAGACTTCCACTGATTCCAAATGAACACAATTACAAACTACATATATTCCCCCTCAAAAATACATTTCCCCCCCTACAAATAGAAAATTGCACTATCCCTGTTGATGAATGAAATGATGCTCATTTGAATTTTACTCTGTTCTCATAAACATACCACTTTCCTTTAATTTCTCATTGTTTATAACATTTTTAACATTTCAAATAAATATTTCTTTCAAAATTCAATATTCTTATTTATTTAAAAGTTATGATTCCAAATGGCATCAAGTACAACTCAATACCTCTTGACTACTGTGTTGTTTACTTTTTATTTGCATTATTATTGTTAAATAAAGTAGTTTAAGATTTTCTCTCAGTATTCTGCTATTTTTCAGACATATTTATGACTAAATATAAGATTTACTGTTTTGCGATTTTTTTTAGTCCAAAGAGCCCCGAAGAAGGATTATTGTTTACGTTTTGCGTCAAAAACATTAAAAGTCTGAATCACTTTTCAAACTGTTGCCACCATGCTCCTGCATGTAACATTACAGCTTGCCTCAGCTGCATTTCTTTGGTCCTTTCTGAGCTACACAACTATTGCAAGATTGGCACCACTTTTATACATCATCCTTTGCATCACTCCAGTAGAAGTTCTCACAAATTCTCTGCAAGCTCTTCATTATTCCGAAGTGACCTCCTGTACGGCTGCTATGTACAGCTGCTTCAAGGACGTCTGGGATCCAGGATCTTGGAAGTATCAGCTGCCATCGGAAAGCCTTTCCTTCATCCAATTCAAATTTCCGGTACATGATGGTGCTTCTAATGAGTCCCAGAGAGCTTAATTTTCTTTTGTCATAGGACTATAGATCGAAATGTCCTGCCAGGTAGGTTTTCTGTTTGAAGACTCCATTAAGTCAATTATGGGTTTAAAGTTGTCATCTTCCAGCTGCTCTTTCCTGATTTCATCATCACTCTAGGGGCCTCGATCAGCTGATTTTGAAGTTGTAACTTGTCGGACGACCGGTTAAGCAGCTCGTGTTTCTCTTCGACCCTGCTACAATATCGGCAGCAGTCAGAGCAAGATCTTCCAGACAAGGTGTCGGCATTTCTAGAAGGGGATCCCTTCAGCTGATAGATAGTTATGTCCTTAGATGCTTAATGCAGTTCATTACTTTTAAAGTCCAAGGAAAAATTATATTTCCTTAGAAAGTTCAATCTGAGTATTCAAGGATCTGTAATATCTGCTACATACGTGACGTGATGGTAGGTAGCACTTCTAAACGTGACGTTTACGTTTAACTTCCAATCAATTTCGATATTATCACCAGATGCAGTCTGAAGGGTAAGGCAGGATGGCGTTGAAATGAGTTTATCTTTAAATTGTCGAGCTAAATCTTTCGATACACTTTAAATTGTCAAGCTAAATCTTTCCAAACAATGGTAACATTAGCTCTTGTATTGATGATCATTTTGCAAGGGTCTCTAGTGATATGCCCTTCGATGAATAGTCAATTACTGCTGCCACTCACCTCAGAAAACAGAAGTGCTTTAAAATGGCATTTCACATTATCTTTCAAATTCTCCTTTGCGAGGCGGGCACTGATTTGTTTCCTACGTCGTTGCTGGGAAATGGTCTTATTTTCCATGCGCTGGGTTTCCTCTGTACGTGGCCTCCAACACCGCAGTTCCAGCACTTTTGCGTTGGCTTCTTGTCACTCTTCTTCCCTGACTTGTTTGTACTATTTTCCAAGCTCTGAGGTGTTCTGCAATTCCTTCGTACATGGTTCTCAGTACAACAATTCCAACACTTTAGGGTCGATTTCTTGTCCCTAATATTCAGTCTAAAGGCACTGACTTGTCCGGTTAAATCCTTTAGGGGAGCAGCCATTTGATCCACTGGCTCTTGAATTATACAGCTCTGATTGACTGTCAGTCTCAATGAGTTGCTTGCTGGACTGCTTCGAATTTCAAGGTGTATATTAGAGCGCTTTTTAAATCCTTTATATCTGCCATTCATAGAGCCTTCTGTATTTCTGAATCCCTGATGCCATTGATGAAGTACTGCAAGAACAGGATTTCTCGTTTCTGATGGGCATTTCGAAAAGGCAAGCCCTTTCAATATCTGTGGCAAGTTCCTGGAGTGTTCCCGTGCACGTCTGTTGATGGCATTTTAATTGAAGCCTGCTATAAACTTTTAAGCATTTGACGCCAAAGCACAGCTGCAGCAGGCTGGATAGAGCTTCGAAGTCTATCCGCTAGTCTCTGGTTTTCTAGAAAAGTTTGAAGAATATCCACAGTGTCTACTCTCAAAGAAGCGGTGAGATGGCAAGCCTTAACTTGGGAATCCCATCATTCACACCCGCTACTATAGAAAATTGTGTCTTATATACTTTACAGGAGGTTTTCCCATCATATGTGGATAACTTCAAAGAAAGACGAGCAGATATGGAGAAAAATTTAAAACCATCACTATTGTTCCCTGCCCTCGCTACGAATTTCTTAAAAGTATCAACTTCTTTGGCAGCTGCAGATTTCCTGTCATCAATCCGTTATTTGATTTGTTATTGGAAGGCAGACTCATCCTTCTATTTGTTCTTTGACAGAAGAAATTCTTTCTTCTATTTGTTCTTTTATAGAAGAAACTCTCTTCAGTATATCCAACTTTATTTTCAACACTGCCAAGTCTGGCTTCCATAGAATTAAATTTGATTTCTATTATACAAGTAATCTCTTTTTTCCTTTCCTCTTCACCTGCTTTCAACTCTTCTTTAACAGATACTTGACCAGCTTTCACCTTTTCTTGAACGGCTTTCATCTCTTCTTTAACAGAAACTATCCATTTATTCAATGTTAAATACATGTGCTCCTGTATTTTTACTTTTCCAGCATAGCGTTTTCTTAAAATTTGTCTGACGCTGCATTGCACGGAGAAATACAACAATTTTAATATCTAACTAAATACCAAATTCATAAAACAATATTTTTTGCAGAAGGAAACATCTTTACTCATACTGGATGTCGGCTCATCAGCCTGATCGCTAACATCACCATTAAGTTTTCCTCTTCTTAACCATTTATCCATTTCAGAAAGCTCTTTTATGATAAAAATAATTTTGTCAAAAAATTATTTAAAAAGTCGAATATTGTATTACTTTTCAATACCTTTTATTTAAGTTTGAGAACATAATACTGCATAGCAAATATATAGATTTATCAATTCAACCACACGTCAAGCATGTAAATAGTAAACTGAACTATTATATGGTTTTGTTTGGGTTTAACCCAGAATTGTAGTAAAATATTACAATCATATATATATATAAATATATATACACTATTACATAAAAAAATTCATACTTTTCAATTATATCAGGTAAAAGCACTAAGATACATTAATTACATATTAAAGATAAATTACTTACTACCTATCTACCATCAGAAACACGTCAGATTGTGTACAATCGAGCACAGGGGTAGCTAGGGTTTTCAGCGCCTGGGGACAACTGAAGATCTTGTGCCCCTTTCTGTGTGCCAAGAATAAAAAAACTTCATTCTAAAATTTTGAAACATCAATTTGGCATCCCTGGATGCTGTGCCTGGGGACAAATGTCCTCCCTTACCCCACCCTAGCTATGCCACTGTAATCGATATTGGCAGATATTAAATATACATATAAAATTATGGGTTTTCAAAAATTCAAATTTTTTAAACAGCCTCTTATATTAGAAATGTATTTTATAAATCTGCATTTATTATATTTCCTGTATTTATTATTCATTTTTTGTTCTACTATTTTAAACAGCTACAACAATCATTTTAAACTCTTTTAAATTGATAATTTCTAAAATAAAAATCTTCAAATGTATATAATCAATTCAAATAAAGCAGTCGAATTTTGCATTGGGCGGAGCCAATGGTGGAGCACACAATCTGGTAAGTTTGATTTTGTGATGTGCTTCCATCTCTCCCTAAAAGGATAAGTTAAATATACCACGAATACCCTTACTTTATTTCTATAAAATGGCTGAATGATTCGGTTCCAGATTTTATTTTTTTTTCCTCAGAGTATAATTAATAATTTTTGAAAAATTTGCCGGAATATTAAGAAAATTTGGTTGGACACTAAAGTGCCGCAGCACAGTGGTTGAGAATCACTGTTCTAGACTAATGTGTGAAAAGTATACTATACATCTATGCTTAAACAAAACTCAGAGCTGTTTTAAAGCTTTTTATACAAAATAAATAATAGTACTAAGATACTGAAGTATTTTTAGTCAAGCATGTTACTTAGTGTTAGCTACTATATCAGTAAGTATAAACTTAGCCATTTCATTTTTAAAAATACATTATTTCTTAAAAATATATTACATATGCATTCAAATTATTTTGCATCAACTGCCAAAGATTCCAAATAACATTAATCCCATTTTGATTCATTCACCACTTGATTCCCAGTGATGCCATTTGGAATCTATGGGAATATAAAATACAAAAATATTCCAAAAATATTAAGATTTTTTTTGGGGGGAGGGGGTCTCCTACTCTTTTATTCTGAATGCAGAATAGGTATATTTTACAAATTTCAGATTTTGATAATGAAATGAAAACTAAGTATCTGAGACTGAAAGGGTTAATTCAATAAATTACACTTTCTGTTGGGGAAATTTTCCTTAGTAAAGGCTAAAAATTGAAAACTGAAAGATTCAGTGATGCACTGAAAGACATGCAGATGTGATGAAAAACCATGAATCTCATGGAAAAACTAGGAAAACTGGCAAAAGAACACTAAAAGCTAACAAGTCAGACTTTTTAAAATTTAAATCAAATACTTTAAATTAGTTTATTAAATGGTTTCCATAGTTTTCAAAGCAACTAAACCTCTAATTAGCAGATATTAAGAAATGATATTTTACACACAAATTAGTAAAATAATTAAATTAAAATTGAATATTATTTTACTAATTAGTAGAATAAAATACAACAAAATAGCTTGGTAGCTTCTGGCATTAATTACTTGGAAAGACACTTTAACATTATAAAAACTTATATATGTAGACATGTTAACAAACAAAACAAAAAAAAACCCATTCTTTTTTTAAAAAACAGTTCTATTGCATTATTACCATTTGCATTCAGTGTCTTAAATAAAAGAAAAAAAAAAGTTTCGCTGCCCCTAATTCCTAAATGATATCCAAAATTTAGTGCACAAGTCCTAAAGTAGAAGATATTCTTTCAGCCCTTTCTGACGAAGATCTTGTTATGCTTAACATTTCAGTTACATTAAGTTCTCCTTCCTCAATGCATTCATTCTTAAAATTCCTATCACTCGAGTGTGGTCAGTGACTCAACTGACCCATTTTCAAAGAAAGGTTCTGCAGAAAGGTGGGACAGGAATTATTAATTTCAATGTAAGCTGAATATTCCGTATATTTTTCTTTTACCTATTCCAATGTCAATTCCTTTTCAGTTCCTAATAGAGTTCAATCTTGATGATCAAATATATGCTGAAAATGTGCTGATTCCTGTTATGTTTTAAATAACTTTATGCATGCTTTATCAAGATATTTTAATCTGTTTCCAAAATGTTTCAAAACTTTAGCTTCTGCAATGTTGCAATTATCCTTCTGGATTTTTTTCTAAACTAAAACTGGCTTCATATGAAGAAAGGGATGGTTCATTAGTTAAGAGTGCTGAAATTTAAGTTAACAGTAATAGTAAGGTAATTAAGATTGTTAAGACTGATTTAGTAGTTCGACTGTGGTTCAATCCCAGGTAAATAGGTTTGTGCAGGGTTGTTTTTCATAGATTTCTGCATATGTAACATGAAAATGAGCTAGTTTCTCTAACAAACTTCTAAATTCTTCCTAAAAGCAACCCTCCCCTTTAGGCATATTGATCCCATGTGCTTTGCCACATTCCAGTAGTCCTAACCATCTATATTTTATTTGACTGCTATATTAAGAACTTTTGACTGAACATTCTCGTTTACTCCATCTCAGTTTTCTTAAAAAATTTACATTAAAATTGGCCTGTTCCTTATATAGCTTTCAAAGGTGCTGCATACTGAGTTTCCACATAGTTCAGATGGTAATTTAAATGAGTTTATTAAGTTTGGCTGGGACAAGGTGGTGATTTCAAAAACATTTTATAATTTGAATAACATGCTCAGTAATATTTAACATAGTTAAATCATTAGCCAATAAATTATATGTAGGTGCTGAATAATCATAAGCTGATTTTTTTTCTAATTTTTTTTAACCATTTTAATTATAAAACTCTAAATTTTACATTTCAATTCATTTCTAACTTTTTTAATGACATCCACAGCCAGGATAAATAAATTTTCATCTGCATGTGGTATTAATGATAAATCAACAATTTCTGTTAAATGTAGAGCTCTGTCTATTTTAAAAGCACATATGCAGATTACTGGCTGATCATGAATATAAACAAATCATTTAGCATCCTATATACTATTTGATTAACTAAAACTTTCCTGTATCCGTCTGGTTGTTTTTTCCTTTGTATCATTTAAAAGTTTACAATTATTGTCACTTGTAGATAGGGCTTGTATTTAGGCAGCATTTACAGTAATTTTATAAAATGGATGTTTTTTCACACTATGAAATGATGCATTTGCAGTATAAAATAATATACCTACAATGATATACCTACTAATGATGATCTACATTATTTTGATGATCTTATAAGTAAATATGCTATAAAAACTGCATGAGAAGATCTGTTTTTACAACATATTTACTTAGTATGTATCTTAAGTGTTTTGAATTACTACATTTATCATCAAAACCAGATTGACATGAAAGTGACTTACTTTCTTGCATTGTACTAACACAGTATTAAGTCCAAAATCGAGCATCCAATATCCAGAACGATCTAAAATCCAAATCTCTGGATCACCAACAACTCCCTCTCCCTTTTTTATTATGCTGTACACTTACACATTTGATATTTTTTCATTACAAAACATATTAAGAGTCCTGATTCCTAATTTTACTGCGGCATTGATGTTGAACTGGGTAATCATTATTATTTTTTGCTTTCATCACCGCTTGACTATCAACACACTGCAGCTTGAGAAATGGCCCAAGCAGTGATGTCTCAGCAATTTTTTTTTTTAAATATAAATAACTGAATACCAAACAGCATGATAACCTTTTATGCTGACATTATGTTTGGCAATGATTTTGAATTTCAGCTAACTCTGTTGCTGAATGTGTTGACAAGGAGAAATTTAATAAACATTTCTTTTTGCATGCAAAGAATAGATTTTGTTAATGATACTCAAAGGGCAAAGATTGCATTTGGTGCTATTTGAATTGAGAATAATTGATTTGTTATTCAGATAAGGCCAGGACTGATGCAGCTGCACCATGAAGCAAAATTTAAAGGAGGTAAAATTATAGGAATTAAGGAAAGCACCAAGTAACAATATTAACCAAATACAAACTCTTTAGAATTTAGATGGGGCAAAATTTTTAGAATTTAGAGAGGCACTTGGCAGCAGAATTTTGGACCCACTGAGAGTGAAACAGCCCACAAAATGTCTAGCACCAACCCTGGATAAGTCTTAAGTGTATGTGGGGATTTATTTATTCGGGACTCAGCTAAGCCTTAAGCAGGCACAGGGAAATAATCTTAATAGATAACTAATATAAATCAGGTTTTAGTCAGCATGTGATAGAAGCAAGACAAAAATTTAGCAGAACAATGTGTCCATAGTCGACAATCTCATGATGCATTGCTAATAATGTATAGTAACTAAGCTTTATAATGACTGCTGTGAATTTGAAAGGGTTCAGATACCGCAAACCAAAATAAAAAATTTTCCAGTTAATTGAATTTTTGAGGAAATGCAGAAAAGTGGTAATAAATGACGATGATATAACAAAAGGTTTTCATTGCAACGACAATGCCCCAATCATCAATCAACTAATGAACAAAGAAACCTGTAGTATGGTTCTGCATCCAGAAAATATCTCATGAAATGTGACAAGGAAAATCTGCTTCTTACATAAACGCTTTTTAAGAAAGAGGTTTGACATTGATCGGCTGAACAGAACTTTATTATCATGCTTTAGCACACTTGGAGTACAAGTCTTACAATCTCAAAACTGAGAGAGCTGTTAAATTAGTTGTTTTGGGGCTTTCCTCTGTCACTCTTCTTGATGTTATTAAGATGCAACTGAAGTCTGTTAAAGTTTGCAAAATATCACAGCTAAAAAGATTCATGAACAAGATGCCGCTACTGCTCTTCTAAGTATGGCATTCAACAGCCTAAAGGCAGATAACGTCTTCAACAACACTCACTCATTAGGCATCAATGTGAGAATTGAAAACTTAAGAGGCAGAAAACATCCTTCACAATTCTGGCATTGCCAGGCATTTTCTCATAGCTGTTATTGAATTTGAATGTTTAATTGAATTCTGGCATTTTCTCATAGCTGTTATTGAATTTGAATGTTTAATTGAATTTTTTAAGAAATGTGGAGAAGTGGCGATAAATGATGACGATATAACAGAAATTTTTCATTGCAATAATAATGCCCCAATCATCAATCAACTAATGGATAGCAAAATCTGTTGTGGTTCTAAATCCAATACCACTAACGAAGAAAGTGACAAAGAGGTTGTTGAGAATGAAAGAATTTCAGCTGACTATTTAATGAGAATTCTCGATGCGGCAATTTAGTGAAAATTCTTGATGTGGACTTGAACAATGGAACCTTGTAACTGAACATAAAATCATGTCTATTTACAGAACTGATTTGCATCATGGATGACAATGATAATGGACATATGTTAAAACCTGTGCTTGAATGTTCTAATAGCATGAATAATGTGCCTGTTAATATTATGATGAATGATGCTAACTCAGTTACTAGCTTGCTCAACATTTCCATTACAGATTATGATGGCAGTCATCCAGTTCCTTCTCCATTTGATTTTGCTAATAAGACTCTCAAAATACATGGATTGAAGAAGCAGCATGCTGTACTACTATTTGAAATTTAGTGCACCCAATGGCTGGAGCCTGAAAATGATGAGAAGATTCACCAGCTGTACTTACAGGGTGAATGTTTTCATACCTTAAATAAGCTTTTCAATCACTTAGGAATGCCTCTCTTTACCCTGTCTGCCACACAAGAAGAATATTTTCGAAAACTTACAAAAATTTTAAATGCATCTCTTACTCAAATGACAAATAATTCTAATAATTCAAAAGAGAACTCCTCTGCACCCATCCAAGCCCTAAATAGTGCTGCACAAATGCCTAAAATGGCAATCCTTAATCAAAATAACCCAGATCTCGCTATAAAATGCAGAACTGTCAATGCGGATGGTTTTATTGAAACTTCTACACACCTTACAAGATAGAAATCACAAAGTAATAATTTGAATTCAAGCCAATCCACCCCCCTTACCTTCAATCAATTTCAACATCTGAACAGTGCACCAGATTTGGCAACTACTCCCACTCAGCAGTCGGCTGGTAATTCTATTCCAGAACTCCAGCTCCCTCCTCAGATTTATATTAAACCAAAGCCAGACTGGTTTTTTTCTGCTTATACAACTAAGAAAATCTGCTTCTCCCATAGAATCGTTCTAAGAGAGAGATTTGAAACTAATCACCTGCACAGAACTTGATTATGATGCTTTAGCAAGCTTTCTTGTTAGAAAAAAAAATGGAGTACAAGTTTCACAATTTCTAAGCTGAGAGACCTGTTAAAATTAGTTATTAAGAGGGCTTTACCCCATCACTCCTGCTGATGTTGTCAGGGATGCAATCGACAGAAATGTGTCTGCTGTGCTGAACCTCATCAAGCCTGAAAATGACTAAAAACATTTATGAAGATCCTACGAAGCACATTAACAGCCTGGGTCCTCACAGTGAAAATCAGCAATCTTCTAAAAAATTTTAAACTCAAGAGGAGCGAATGGAAATCCTAAACTGAAATCCACCTCTACAATTGATAAAAACAAAAATTCTTTACGTAAAGTCAAACAAAAAACAGTACCCCAAGATCGGCTGCTGTTTTTAATTCTAGAAAGTTCATCCTGGAGTATACTCCAGTATTTTAACTGGGTAATAACAAATTGCACTCCCTTCTACTTCAAATGTATCAGTACCCTAAGGAGAAAATTTGCCTCTAAATCGCACTATCATAACAGATCAGCATATTGGATAATTGGAAAGTATCACATTACTTTTCACAAAGGAATCGAAATCTTCCAAAGAGAATTGCAGACCATTATTTGAAAAAATAACATTAGAAATTTTGTTAGAGACCATGAATAACTTGCTATTTCTCACAGACGAAAAAAAGGGTTTATGTTTAGTTTTCAGGCATATATTGCAACTTTTAATTGCATTTACAATATCAGAATACATAGCTGGCCTCCATACATATATGATCATGTGAATGTTTTCATATTTCTATACCTGAATGAGATAAATATAATTTTTTTAAAACATGACATTGAAGAGAAGAAGGACTAATAACTGCTTTTTTCCACAATTAATATTTATATACAAATAACTCTTTGCACTTTGCTTAGTTCATCTATTTCATTGATTCATTCATTCATCCCATACACTGGAGGCTATTCAAGATCTTCTAGAAATAGAACTTCAAAAATTAGAGGTTGGCAATCTATTTAATGCACTGGGGTTTTGAATGTTGTTATCTGTTTGATAAAGCAAAATAAAATCATAAGCATTCAGTAATATTGCCCATCTTAACATTTGTAGAGATATAATATCTGGCGTATGTTTTATAATTTGCCACAATTATGAATCTACGACTACGTAAAAAATGGTGGAATTTCTTAACACCTTATATGATACTTCAACATCTGGCATTGCAAAAATTCCAACCCTACTGGTCATGGCCTCCTAAAAGGGGCTCAAAGCGCCCATATTCAAATTACTGCGTCCGAAAACCCACAAGATATAAAGTACAGGGTGTCCCTTGATTTATTGATTTGGATCTCTTTAGTATCTGATTATCATGTGGCTATTAAAAGCTGTTTATCCTCAGATTACAACCCTGTACTTTTGTCCTTAACTGTAAAGCTTTTAATCAAGATTGTTTGGCTCATGTCTCAATAAATTAACATAATATTACATTTTACCTTAATGACAAAAGTATCTCCCCTTCAAATTAAATCCAGTAAAGATACTGACTCTGCAGTTTGTCACTTAAAATTTAACAGATACTTTAGAAGAAGTATCAAAATTCACACTTCACCCCAATTTTCCAAAATTACCTCCCGAAATTAAAGTCAAAATTCATGAGAAAAATAAAGTACAAAGAATTTGGTATTTCTAGAAACTATGAATTCAGATTTTAAACTGATGGGATACTGATAATACATTTTGTATGTTTGTGATTTCTTACGTCTTATGAAGGGATGGTAAGAATATGTATGATGAACACCCCACACACACACACTCTTAAACCCCCCAAAAAATCATTAATTAATGTGGTAAATATAACGTTGAAATCCATATTCAACACTCTATAAAATGGTATAAAAAAAAGCAGCTTGTAACTGCAAAGTTTCCCAAATGGAATCTGCATATTGAAAAGAAAAAAAAAGCCATCATTGCTAAGTGATTTTTTGATATATATATCCTACTCATTCTTTAAAGATACAAAAGGAACCCTATTTTTAAGATAAAATTTGATTTTAAAATTCTGTAGTTAACAGATTAAGGATTAATCATTAACGAAGGGTGTTGTTATTTTTACAGTTTAAGCAACAGAAGCAATGATTAATATTTTTTCATGCTTGCCAACCTACTCAGAGCCCATATGCCCATGTGTATATTTTTTGGCTGTTTGCAAACTCTACTTTGATTACAATGTAATGGCTGTTGTAATAATATATGCTTGTACTTATTCTCTTAATAACTGCTGCATTCTAATTCATCAAGCCTAAATATATTTCACCACCATGTGGATGCAAAGTCTGCTCGATTACTGACAAATGATCACTGCTTCAGATAAACCTACCAATAGTAACTATCAGTACTAGATTTTGTACAAATTAAATATAAATGGTATTCTCTCAGCCAGCCATAACTCTCCTCGCAACTCAGCATGATTATCTTACAGCAATTTAAATACAGATTACATTGAGAAAGATAAGGAAGTACCAAAATCACTAATGTATCTCAACTTAAAAACCTAAATGTAATATATATATATATATATATATATATGTTTCAAAACAGTAAATTTTATTTAATTATTTATTAAATTTAAACAATTCATTGCGCCATTGCTGCAAGGAATGAAATTTAAATTATAGTAAACAGTAATTACTTAAAATAGTAATTTTAAGATAAAAATTATAATTTAAACAGAAATTGTGTAAACAATTTAATGCTATTTATGAACTAATCTATAATATCATTTAAATTCAGTAGCATAAGTAAATCAAGTTCAATCAAAACTTGAAAAAAATTTTACTAATTAATAAAAAAGAAACTAAATTTTATTAAAATGCATACATGAATGATTGCTGAGTAGGCCGGAGACAGACTTATCAAGGGGAAGTTGCCTCCAAACCTAGCTTCCCAATCATTCAATTCGTGTTTCGTCATTCATGTATTCAAGGGCAAAAGTTTAAACCAAAAGTAAAGAACATTCAAAAAAATTACCACCTAATTGGTTTGAGAAATTAAAAACCAGGAGTAAATAATCATAAATAGTGAAACATTCCGAGAAAAATTAAATTTTTCTAATTTTTTTAAAAAAATTTTATTTAAAAATTTTTTAATTTAATTAAATTAAATAAAAATAAATTAATTAAATATTAGAAATTTTAGAAACCCTTGTATACATAAAACCTCCCCGACACGAATATGCATATTATTAAAAAATATTTAAAATATTAAGTGAAATCTAAACCGAAACTATACAGAATGTAGAAATTAAATATTTTCAATGATTAAATATATAAATTTTTCGAAAATTCTTAAAAACTACATAATAAATACTGAAAAAAATTAAAATTAAA
>KK120323.1:117886-157377 GCA_000611955.2 Stegodyphus mimosarum
TTTAGGTTTTATACTAATAATATACACTAATACTATACTATACAATATATATTATACTAATTTAAAATTGAGTAAAAAAAAAAGAAGGCTCACAGGTACATTTTTTTAATTAAAATTGAGCTAAACCTGATTTTTACAAAATTGTTCTTTTCTGTGTTTGGTTTTCATATAACCTCTCCCTTTTTTTTTATTTATAGTACAAAATTACCCTTGAGACTAACTGAATATGAAAAATATCACCTCCAAAAAACATTTTTAGAAGTAGCGAAGCTTTATATTGTAAAATGTCTTCTTTGGAAACAAATAAATAACCTTTGGCAAAAAAGATAAAATCTGCACTTAGATTTATTTAGTGTAAATTTATTTAGTGTAAATTTATATATATGAGGTTTACAGGGAAATTGAGGTCCGAATCACTATAACTAATCGAATGTCACACAAACATTGAAACACGCATGGGTATCAACTACCTGCATACCTTACTTGTAAACAATGCTATTTGCATTGGTAATGTTGCAGTGTACTGTGTACAGTGTCAGTTCCAAAATGTTTAAAATAATTTATCAGCCCACTTACTGCAAAGTATGGTCAGTGGTTCCCTTTTTGACAGCGGGGTGTGTTTCAGCAGTGACATTCTTCAACAGGTAGCAACTTGTATCCTCTCCAACACAATGAGTGACAACAAAGTGCATAAGTGTGTGAGAGCTTTCAAGGGCAGATGAAAAAATGTCCATGACGAACCACGATCAGGTCGACCATCAGTGATCATAGAAGATATGGTCAATGCCGTGGATGAAATGATTCGTGAAGATCAGCAATTCACAATTTCAACTTTAGCATTGGAATTTCCAAATGCAGAGAGAACAACTTTGCACAAAATTATCTCCAAAAAGTTAAATTTTCACAAATTGTGCACATATTGTATTCTCAGGCTGCTTACTGAGGAACACCAAATGAAAAAAATGGCTTGTGTTCTTGATTTTTTTTGGGCCCACATCATAAATGTGATCAATTTTTAGACAGGAATGTCACAGGAAACAAGATGCGAGTGTCTCGCATAACCTTAGAGTTTAAACATCAGTCAATGGTTTTTTCCCCATGGTGTGTTCACCATTTTGTGATTGTATGAATTTCAAAGCCCCAAACAGGCTTATTTTTGGCTTTCCTTTTTTCCATGTGGTGCATTTGCCACTTTATGATTGTATGAGTTTCAATAAGCATTTTCCCAATTTTTTTTAGGTTAGATTTATGTTTTACACATCTTAATTTTTCTTATTTGATACTGTGCTTTGCTTATATGATTTCATGCTTTCTAGTTGCAAATATTTTGTTTTGCATTCATTTTCAGTGTGAATTTTTTTCCAATGTTTTGAGCTTTATTATTGGTTAGTTCAGTTAGTTTGATTTTCTTCATTGTTTATCATGCCTTCATCCATTAATCATTTCTGTAAATTACACCTGAAATGACAGAAACTTCTGAATTTCCTTGACTTTTTACTAAAGTATAAACATAAAAAAATTTATCCCTAATTTCATTCAAATCAAACCTAGTCAAAAATCTTCCAATCGTGTGTTTAAAGAATTCTCTTAAAACTGCAAACTTGCCTTGCTTCGCTCTATCATAAGGCATACATGTAAGCAGTTATCCACAATTGAACTTCAGCTACATAAGCAACATCTGGAACTCGCTAATTCATATCCAAAATTCACTGCCATTGAACAAAAGTCTTGGTCTAGAACTGAGAATGTGGTTAACCGTCATAAAAAATATCCTTGCATTTAAATTCCAAAAACTTCTTTTACAGTTTTCCAGTTTAAGTAGTTCAAAAAATCTTCCCATTGTAAATCTTATGCCAATAGTTAATATTTCTAATGTTAGTTTATCAGAACAACAAGAGAGAATTCTGAAATATAATTTTAACTTCTCACGAACCTCAAAACCCTCGATTCCAAAGATTTTGGCTCGTATTGAAAATTCCTTCAAATTCAGTAAAGTTTCAGATACACAGAAAGAAATTATTAGGCATCTTATCACCCATAATGTGAAATTCAACAATAAGCCTTTGAAACCAAATCTAATGCAAGAGAAAGAGCTATAGTGTGTGAAATTCATTCTAACCTGGACTGTATCATTTCAAAGGCTGACAAAGGTGGCCAGATAGTCATCACGGACAAGAACACTTACATCGATGATGTCTCTAATTTCTTAACGAAGGACCATATGATCCGATCCGATCCCTAAAGACCCTTCACCTTTGGACCCCTCTCAAAAATAAAAACTGCAATCAAATCTTCACAAACCCTTTTGACCAACTTAAAACAGTCGCTTATGCCATCTGTTGCAAATTGTGTCAGATTATATGCTCTTCCCAAAATTCAAAAAAGTAATATTCCTTTCCGCCCTACTGTATCAAATTTAGGCACTGCCTCATACCCATAAGCTAAATATTTAGTTTCTAGATTTTCAACTCTATTAGATAATAGCATTTACATCATAAAAAATTCAATAGAGTTTGTAAAAAAAAAAGTAAAAAGCATTTCTCGTAGAAATTTACTCATGGTTTCTTTTGATGTAAAATAATTATTCACCAATGTTCCAGTGGCATTAAGATGTCTAGAAACCAGACTTCGTGAATTTCATTTCTCCTGCATCGAAACTGATGAGCTAATTTCCCACTCAATTCTGTATGTATCAACCAAACAAATGTATTTTGTTTTCCAAAATAAGTATTTACAAGCAAACTGAGGGATTAGCCATGGGAAGCCCTCTTACTTCCATCCTGGCTGGTATCTACATGCATTATTATGAATCAAAATTATTTGAAACTTTAAACTTTTCGGTATGGTTTCGCTATACAGACGTTACTTTTACCCTGTTTGACAGTAGTAAAGATGATTTAAACAAAGCTCTTTCAACAATGAATTCCACTAATCCGGCCATTCAGTTAACTTTTGAACTTGAGACATGCAATTCTCTTCATTCCTTAACATTTTGGTCACATACAACACATCCAACTTCAGTAATACGGTTTATAGTAAACCTTCATCAGTTTGCCTTCCACCACACTTCAAACCATGTCATCTGACTAAACAACAGGTAGCTTGATTTCATTCCTTTGATTTTCGTGCAGTTCAAGACTGCTCCTCCAAACTGGCTCTTGAAATTATGTAAAAGCAGTAGCTCTTGACAGGGGCTTTTCACCCAACATTATTAATCAAGTAATTAAAAAATTCTCCCCTCAACACACCAAAAGGCACACTCTTGTTTTAGGAGATTATAAGAATTCTGTTATCATTCCTTTCTTTCCATCAATTAGCTAGAAAATTGCACATATATATTACAGAAATTTAACTTTCAAGTCGTTTATTTCCCTATCAATAAAATTCAGAGCTCCATGCTTAAAGACCTCATTCCGGATATGAATTCCTGGGGTATTTACAGGAATCCTTGCAAGTGTGGTTTAATTTACATTGGTCAAACTAAGCCTTAAAATTTTGCTTTAAGGAACATGAGGCATATGTTAGGAAAAGGGAAACACAGAAGTCCTCTGTTGCCCAGCATTGTTAGTCCAAAAATCACACTTTTAATTTTTTTACAGCCAAAATTATTCAAAAAACATCTTCCATTGGTGAATTAGATTTTCTAAAGGCATTTCACATTAAAATAAAAATCTTTCTGTTCTAGTTAATGACCCTAATACTAATCCATCTTTATCTTCAGCCTTTAAGGAAATCATGTTTTAGATTTCTTGTTTCATCAATTGATGACACCAGTAGCTTCACTCCTGTCCAGCCATTATCTTATCTTATCGCTATATTTTATCATATTCATTTGCACTTTGGTAGCTGAGGTTGATGGTTCGGTAAAACCATTGAAACTAGTCCTGTAAAAATTTGCAAATATAGTGCTGATTTTTGTTGTTTGACTTGTTTTTTGTTGTTCAGTCAATGGAATCCTGTCACACACCATCACCAGTCAGAATCAAGGCCAAGCAGACAAGTGTTTTGGGATATACATGTAAGTCTTGTTAGCCCAGTTTATACAACAAAGGACAACAATAAATACAGCTGCTTACTGTGCTACCTGACTAAACTTAGATGTGCAATACAAATATATGGGACGTAATCTTTTGACATCTGAAGTTTTGTTGCTGCATGACAATGGCAGACCGTATTCTGCCATTCACACCCAAAATCTGATCAGATCCTTTGGATGGGAACAGAATGACCATCAATCTGTACAGTCCAGAGTTGGCTTCAAGTGATTTTCACTTGTTCTGCTACCTACAGGAGTTTCTCAGTGGCAAGCACTTCATCACAGATGACAAGGTGAAAGTAGTAGTTTAAAGCTGGTTATCCTCACAGGTGGTAGATGTCTATGACTTAGGCATATAAAAAAAGGTTGTAGAACATTATGACAAATATTTAAACACATATGGAAGCTATGTAGAAAAATATAGAAATATGTAAGGAATTAAATAATAAATTTTTTTTGAAAAAAATCTGTCACAATTTATGATTTGTAAGAAATTGGACATTACTTTCTGAATAACCTGCGCAGTTAAGTTCATAAAAACACAAAGTAAAAAAAAAATTCAAAGAAATATTTTGGCTGTTTAATGCAAATAAAAGACAGTAAAATACTGAAAGGTTCTTTCAAACAAAAGTATCTGACACATGAACTAAGATGAGTTGATAAGCAACCTTAACCACTTCAGCCCAGCTGACAGCATTTACTGCCTTCATATATACAAGTCTACATTAATAGTAGTATAGATTACTGCCAGACAGTTCATCTGGAAGCTTGTCTGCATGTATTTCGTCACTCTTCTTGTACGTAGAGAATGTTTTGGTAACAGGAATAACTCAAGTAGGAACTTGTTAATATCTTGCAAATGAGTTCAAACACCTATATACAACATTTTGGAGACATTTTTGGCCTATAAAAAATTCCAGGACTAAAAGAATTAAGAAAAATCCTAAAAATAAAAAACTTGGAAGATGGTAGCAAAGAACACATCATCACATTGAAGCATACACTTCCAAGCTAATGAAGGCCATTCCAGGCTGTCACACCATTTAAGATATAGAGTTATATTTCAGACATACATTATATAAAATCAACAATAAATTGAAAGAAAAATCTTAAAAACTAAAAAAAAATTATTGATTTATTAATTTAAATACTATAATCGCATATAATGTCATTTTTACTTCCTCATCATTATCTGCAAAATCTTCTCCTAAATCATCAGTGTCTTCTTGGTTCAAATTTTCTGCCTTTGGATATATTTCAGTCTTCTCTCTTAATTTAGGTCTTCTTGCCTTCATTATGAGCTAAGGAAATAATAGAGTTTTTCTAATGAAATTTATATGTTTATTTATGAAACTATAGTAAAAGAGCATTTTAAATAATTTAATAATTTTTTTTTACAAATATCTTTTAAATAATACAATTAAAATAAGGTAAATTCTCTCACATAAAAATAGAAACACATTTACACATTAAAAAGACAGTTGTTTTAATATATTGGTATTTATACTTTTCAGTTCTTTTTTAAAAAAGAATCAAACTTCAATGAAATAAATTTAGGAATAATTCACTTCTTAAAACACTTTGAATGTTCAATGAGCTCTAAAATTAAGAAAATAAGCTTCAATAAACATTCGTAAGCTATTGTAAGGTAGAAAAGGATACTATCTCATACTTTTAATACATGGTGAGTCAAATTAAATGCCGGGATTTCAAAGCGTTAGTATGCAAAGTGTAATTTATGTATTTTATTCAAATGATACACATAGTAAAAGGTAAAACACACAAATTATGAATAGCAGTTTATTATTCTATGTGCATTCAGGTCCAATGAATATAGACTGATTTGAAAGCCTATATAGCTAATAGCTAATA
Source organism: Stegodyphus mimosarum (assembly GCA_000611955.2). NCBI lineage: Eukaryota > Metazoa > Arthropoda > Arachnida > Araneae > Eresidae > Stegodyphus > Stegodyphus mimosarum. The sequence continues at coordinate 123,795 of KK120323.1, forward strand.
TATAGATAATAATATAGTCTATATCGAAGCTGCTATTGCCAGCATCCATACAGACATAACACATAGTATTTGCCAAGAAATGCATTACAGAAGACTTGATCTATGCTGTGTAACAAAAGGAACCTATATTGAACATCTGTGAGAACTACATTCAAACTTGATTATAATACATCTACATGTATATAGATCTTTTGAATAAATACATAAATTACATTTTGCACAGCAAAACTTTGAAATTTGGCATTAATTTGCTTTATCCATATATGTTCAAATGCAGACACATTTCATGAAACTTTTAATTATGAGCTCACCTTTTTTTTTTTTTTTAATGAAAAGAAAATTAAAACTGACTCTCACGAGCAACTCAACAGTTGTGCAAAAGTAATTTTCATTAAAGTTATTTTTCACAGTTGGCTGCAAGGCACTTTTTAGTTTTATGCTTAGACTATTAAAAAGAAAGGCAGAAATGCACCATGTTATTATACTGAGGTAGACTGCCTGCTTTATTTAGATTAATTATTCCTTTTTCACATTTTTTTACCCCCTGGAGAACTGACTGAATGAATGTACAGGGGTTGGAAAAAAATATGGAAGTGCCTTGTAGAATGCAAGTTTGAATTGAAATGTTTATTCTTGCAAAAGCTGTTCATTTCACTGATGTGTTTGCTCACTAACACTGCCCATACAACCAAGTATCAATTGTTATCGAGACAGTGTCCTGCGAGTTGGCTTTGAAGCTGTAGCAAAAAAATACTTTATCTTGCTTAAATAAAAACCAGGACTAATCTAAAATAAAATTAACATTTATTTTTTAACTTAATTAACTTAAATAATAACAACTAGGCTTCAAAAGTAGCCTTTGCATTAAAACCAAGGGAAAAAAAGCAAATCCCTTAGCATTCACCAGTTCCAGCCTATAAATACACATCATTGGCAGCTACATTAGTTTATCCCCCCGATTTACTTCTGTTCTCACTTGCAGAAGGAAAAAAAACCAAAAACAAAACATTAAGTCAACAACAGCCCTCTTTTCCTCCTTCCCCTCCCCCCCTTCCCCCAAAAAATCTGAAAGTTTTCAGATTTTAAATTACATCCAAATGGTCGCTTTTTAAACATTTTGTGTGTTACCTTTATTTATTAAATATCATGTTCTTCGCATTTAAACCATAAAATTCAGTTCGACAGCAATATCACAAAATAATTTTAAAATGAGAATATTTTTAGAATTTCTAATACAGAGTCTCGTGCACTGGAGATAATTTTTTTTTTTTCCATACAATGTTGCCATTGCTCATTTTGAAATCATTTAATTTGTTAATCAAAAATTTGTTGAAGTGTTACAAAATATGAAATCAATAATAAAACAAATTTCAAATTCAAATTGGGGCTTCCACATGCCCATATTCTGGGAGATTACGTTATTCAAATTTTGATGGCTCTAGGTACTATTGTTTTATCACAATGCAAGAAACATACATACATTCATGCAGTTTCTTCATTATTTAATTTTTTTAAATATAAAACAGGGCGATAATATTTGGTAGCAACAATTTGAAAAGTGAAACAATGCTTATCGTGAATTGATGGAAAATGGCAAAACGAAGTCAATAGTCCTTCTGCACAAATTGTCCCTTTCGACTAAAAAAAAAATAACTTGCATAGAATTTAAAAAACAAAAATAATCATAGTTCAGTTCTATAATATGGACACAATACTTGTTGTCCTTAAATACTATAAACAGTTAAACAAAACTCTTTCAAATCCAGAGCAGTTACAGCTTGCATAAACACGTCCACATTTTTTAATTTGGTGGCGATGAATTCGAGGTCAAACACCCCAACATTCACCAGTAATCTAATGAAGTAATACTTTACGTCAAGCAGCTTAGTCTAACAGTTATCACAAAATAATTTACTTTCTTTCAAATTAAAACTTTAAAACTTGCAAAACATTTTTTGTCCACATCAATTCATCACTGCTTCGGATAAGGCAATATACTTTGCCTCAGTGAATAAACATAACATTTTTGTTTAAAAGTTTTCCAAATTATTGGTACTTTATCTAAATATAATATGATATCCACCTACGGACACATGTCATTCCTATCACTTGCATAATCAGCATTTGAATAACAATATACATTTATATGTTTAATTTATATGATTTAGTACTATTGAGATAACCAAGCAATTTCAACAGCACTTCTTAATGCCTAATTCTAGGATTCTCCTGAAATTGCAATAAGACATTTACTGCATACCTGATTGCATATGTGATACCGAGCCTTGTCCTATTGGCTGGAAAAACTAAACATACCTGTTACAATCCTCACAGTATAGAATGAAGTGCTTCCAATTTAAACTTGAGGCACTTGTGCATACCCAGAAATTTTGATGACTCAACTTCTTTTTTTGATTTATTACTGAGTAGTTTCAGTTAAGTGTCTCCTGTATTGAGTCTGAGTGCGTGTTAAAATGATTAATAAATTATGTGTGTGAACTTTTAGTAGCTTTTGGATTTAAGAAAACAGCCTTCCCAGTGTCAACATCTATGTACGAGCAACGAGACAAGGTAAGAAGATTTAAGATTATTCTACTTGTTCCAAATGTTTAAGTAGAATTTAGATTGCTCGTGAAATCCTGGCACCTGAACACGGATACTGGTTTTTAGTAAAAAGCTGTTTTTTAATGAAAAGAAATAGATAATAATGGATACATTATTAAAAGTGAGAACACCATTCAGAACAAATTTTACCAAAGCCTCGAATAGGCTAGATGAAGCTTTAAAAGCTAAACCGATAGATCCAGAAGAAATTGATGTAGCATTTTCGCTATTAAGCGATAAAATTACAAAATTAGAAGTTATTGATCGAGATATTTTATTTAGATCTTTTATCAAAAGATAAGCGTAGTCTAAAAGTTAATGATGAGAGAAGGTATGAAGTAACGTTATCTTGGCTCATATTGCATCCCACACTTCCTGAGGGTAAAGACTTAGCCGAAAGAACATTGCGCACTACAATTAAGAGACTGAAAACAGCTAACATCTTAGAAGCCTATCAAGAGGTTTTACAAACGTGGTTAAAGGATGGAATAATTGAAGAACTGAAAGAAGATGAGGTAATGACTCCTGGCCATTTTTTTCGTCACTGAGTGGTAGTTAAGAATTCAGCAACAACGAAAATTAGGCCTGTGTTTGATGCGTCCGCACATACTAAAAACTCGGTATCTCTGAATGAATGTTTAGTGAAAGGTCCAAATCTCATGGAACTCATTCCAGCAATATTAACTTGTTTCCGCATGAAAGAATTTGCTGTTACAACAGATATAAGACAAGCCTTCTTGCAAATTAGTATCTCTAAAAGTGATAGGAACTACCTTAAATTTCTCTGGATGGAAGACGGTGATCCAAAGAAGTTGAAAATCTACAGGCACTGTTGTGTCGTTTTTGGACTTATGTCCAGTCCCTTTTAGTTGAGTGCCACATTAAAATACCATTTAGAAAATGCTCCTGCTCAGTTTAATGCCACAGCTTTGATCTTACTATACTCCATGTCGATAATTGTCTTGCTAGTTTTGACAGTGTTAAAGAGTCGGAACTATTTGTTGAACAGTCGAGAGATTTGTTACTTTCGGGTAAATTTGAGTTAAGAGGCTGGCAAAACAATTACTCCATGTTAGAGACTTTCAAGTTTCCAAATGAGAATGCTAATGGACTGAAGAATCCAAACAAAGAAAATTTAGTATTGGTTTTAGGAATGAAGTGGGATCTGATACATTGTTTTGCAAATCCACTTACCATCAAACTGCAGATCCTCCCGTTACAAAAAGGAAGATTTTAACCGCAGCGCAACAAATATATGATCCTTTGAGAATTGTACGCCCCTTTACACTGTTGCCAAAATTGCTACTACAAGAATGTTGGAAACAGAAAATAGCATGTGATGAAGAATTACCTGAAGCTATCACGAAGAAATTTTTAAACTGGCAAAATCAAATAACACATCTGAAAAACATCTTTATTCCTAGATGGATGATGAAGAGAACTTCTCTGGAGAAGCAGTGTAGTTTACACATGTTTGCTGATGCCAGCAAGAATGCTTATGCAGCTTGTATTTTATCCGAATAGAAACCAAAGAAAGAGGCCATGTCTTGCGAATTCATTACAATTAAAAATAGGATAACTCCACTAAATACAATCACAGTTCCCAGAATGGAACTCTTAGCATGTTTGATAGCTGCTCGTTTAGCTGCTAACGTGAAGACAGATTTAAAAAGACCAGATCTTGAAATGCATTACTGGACAGATTCTAACAATGCCCAAGTTGGATCAAATGAGATAGCACTGTACAACTTTTGTCTTCAATAGGGCACGGGAAATAAGAAAGCTGTCTCACCCTGATGACTGGCATCATGTTTTGGGAAATCTTAATGCAGCAGATATTCCGTCTAGAGGAAGTTCTGTTAGATATCTTTTCGAAGCAAGATGGTTACAAGGGCCAAAATGGTTAAAATCTCCAGCAGAAGAATGGCCAAAATCTCAAATTGTAGCTGACGAAGAAAGTTTAAATCATGAGAAAAGGAAGACGACCATGATCAACACTAAAAAAAAGATACCTTGATACAATAGGTTTTCTTCCTGCTTGAAGATAGTTAGAACGTTTGCCTGGATGAAACGTTTCATAGCAAAGCTAAGAAGCCTAAGTTACAATGGTTCTATCAAGAATTGACTACCAAGGAAATAGAACAAGTTGAACTGATATTACTAAAGAGCATACAGGAAGAAGTTTTTGGCTCAATAACTAATCCCAGTTTGAAATATCTATATCCTCAACTTGATGAAGATGGTTTAATCCATGTTACCACACGTCTCATACAACGAGATGACACTAACAGTTTCAAATGGCCAATAATATTGCCTATCAAACATCCAGTTGTTCATTTGCTTATCTTGGAACATCACAGAAGACTAACCCATGCTGGAGTGCATACGTTAATGCCTCAACTGAGAAAACGTCTGGATATTAAGATGTAGGAAAACTGCTTATGAAGTTTTGAGACATTGCAAGAATTGTAGAAGATTCGAAGTTTCCAACGCAGAGGTTATGCCTGCCCCTTTGCCAGAAAATCGTGTAAAGAATGCAGCTGCATTTGAAATAATAGGAATTGATTTAGGAGGGGCATTATACTTAAGATATGGACATAAAGCTTGGTTTGTCCTCTTCACATCCGCTGTGATTCAAGAAGTGCATATAGAGTTAGTGCAATCACTGAGCACCAAAGCCTTTTGTTTAGCATTTCGAAGATTCGTTTCGAGAAGAGGAAGACCCTTGTCTGTTTATTCTGATAACGGCACAAATATTGTGGGAACCAATAATATTTTCCATCAAATAGAATGGCAAAAGGTACAGGAATTGGCTTCAGTTAAGTGGATTCAGTGGATTTTCATCCCTCCTACTGCCGACGGGCGGATGGTGGGAGTGACTAATTGGAATTACTAAAAGAATCTTAAGAAGAAACCTGGGACGGACTCGACTACATTATGATGAGCTGGCTACCATTTTATGCGAAGCAGAATACATAATCAATAGCCGTCCCTTGACTTATCTGTCAGAGGATGTTAAAGACTTACACCTTAACCCCATCTTTATTTTTACAAGAAATACCTACTGGATCTCTACCTGAATTAGATATTTTCGATTCAAGTCATTTAATAAAACATTTTCGTCATCATAAGAAACTTAAACAAGACCTGATGAAAAGATTTCGGACAGAATATCTCGGTGAATTGAAATCTTACTCCAAGTGAAAACACCCAACCACCCTTAGAGTAGGTCAAGTTGTTCTCATTGGAAGTGACAACAGCAAACAAATAGACTGGCCTATGGACAGAATATTTGAACTTTATCCCGGACAAGACAAACGTAATTGTGTTGCTCACATAAAAAAGATGAATGGCGAATTATTGAGACTCTACCAAAGACTTTATTCTCATGAAGTTGAAGATGTCTGGAACATTCCGTGGTAAAAACTAGACATGGACATATAGTAAAAGCAACTCAGAGACTGAATTTGTAAATTATCTTATTGAAACTTTGGTTGCATTCCTACACCAGAATGCAATGTTTGAGGAAATGTTACAACCCCCACAGTATGCTTCCAATTTAAACTAAACTCCACGGAGTGCTCCCAATTTAAACTTGACGCATCTGCGCATGCCCAGAAATTTTGATGATTTACTTCTTTTTTGATTTATTACTGTGTAGTTTCCGTTAAGTGTATCCTGTATTGAGTCTGAGTTAAAATGATTAATAAATGATGTGTTTGAACTTTTAGTAACTTTTGGATTTAAGAAAACAGCCTTCCCAGTGTCAACATCTACTAGCAAGGAGACAAGGTAAGAAGATTTAAGATTATTATACTTATTCCAACTGTTTAATTTGAATTTAGATTGCTCGCGAAAATACCACAGATTTCTAAAAGGTAATTTATGCATTTCAGCAATTTCCGCACTTGTAGACAGACAATCTAATTTTGCAAGAATAATGCTTTAACTAGAAGAAGTGAAGTTATTGGAAAATATTTAAATTTTTCAAAAATTTCTTTGATATATTTTTGCTGATATATGAAAGTCTCACAGTCGTTTTCTAAAAACTTGATTGCAAACAACTTTCTAACTCTGCCTAATACTTTAAGATCAAAAAAGTTACTTAACTGAGATTCCTTTATCTATACAATGTTGATCTTTACTAAAAATTACAATATCATCTACATATAATGTGAGAATCACATTAGAGCTCTTATAAAACACAATTACACCATAGCATTTTCTTAAAATGTTTAGATGTAATGTAATAAATGTATAGATTTTCTAAATTATTTTCAATTCACAAAACCATTCCAGAGTTCATACGTATTTCTGCACAAGAAAATTACATACTTTTAAGGACCATTAATAAAAAAAAAAGTTAAGAACCTATCAACAAACGGGAAAGATATTAGCTACACATGAACTTCACTTTTCTGATATTATTCTAGGAATAAAATAGATTCACAAGTAGAACGCATTATTATTAAACATATTTATAAAATCAACTTTATAAAATTTATCAGGTAGCATTAAATATTTCACCCTTATAATAGCTGGAAATATTTGAAAGAAGATTAGTGACATTTTATTTGCGTTTTAATAACAGTTAGCTTTGCATTTACTTTTTTCTTTTATGTCTCATTTTGTCACGTATTTACTCAGGTTACAGGTTTAGTAAATAGCAAGTATAGTTATGTCAAACGGCATAGATTAAAATGAGACATGAAATCATAATCAGCATGATTCGTACTGGAAGACTGGTTCTTGGCACTGCTGCCACTTGCCTCAAGAAAGGGCAGCTGACCAGAATAACCCTGAAAGCCTGATGTAGGCACGGCTAGAAAGTTATAATACATATTATAATACTGATCAATTTCGTTAAATAATGCTAATATACTGCAACTGTATTCAAGAAATAACATTAAAATGAAACATTTTTATTTTTCGTTATATTATAAAGTGGCATTACTTTCTGTTTTGGCGACTTCACAATATTTTGAATCTGAAAAATAAACAACATAATAAATGCTTAAATTGCGCTTTAGCACAATTTACGAAACAATTCGTAGTAAAAGTAAAATAGCTATGCAATTTATTAAAAATGCCTTCATTTTAATTTTTTCATGGTAAGTGTTTTTCCAATGTAATATTCTCAATATGCATCATGTTTCTCTATAAAATTAATTTTACACTTTTTTTAAACATATTTCTGGCTTTTTGCTGTTATAGAATTGGTAGGGGTAATTTTTCTTTTAAACACTGCAACTTGAAAAGTTTAGAAGGATTTGAAGGCAAGATTTATAGAGCCACAAATCTAGAAGATTCCAGAAAAATGTCTTTGTGGTATTAACACGTAATGAATGTGCTTTATGGAAAGTTTATGATGAACTTTTACTTTTTGGGGAATTTTCGGAACAACAATGAAAACATAATGTTTGAATGCTTTACTTAATAAACTTGATAAATCATTTTGCATTATTTTAAGTCTCACTAGATGCAAAAAATTAAGCTTTACATTAATTTTTACATTTTTGTGCTTTACCAGTGACCACGGTAAAGATTAATGAAAGACAATAACTCACTTTATATGCAGAGATAACTTTTAAGGATGACCAGTTAGTTACAAATAATTAAATTAGCTAGTTAGATACCCTTAGTCATTGTAGATTTACATGACCACTATTAAATTTATTTTTTAAAAATATTTGTTAAAAAAGCACTATTAAAAGCACAATCTATCAACATGTCACAGTTTAAAATACATGTAATTTATGACATTGATTCTTAAACGATATTAAGATAACTACACATAAAAAATTACAAAACATTTATGTTTTGTAGTAAAGATACTCAACAAAATATTTGCGCATCTTTTTAATTTGAAGCCTTTCCAGACATTCTGGCTAATTTATATAAATTTCTTTCTCTTTCAGCATCTTTTCTAACAATTAGAAATTTGTTTCAATATGCAATCCAATATTCCCACAAGTTTCTGCCTGTTTTATCTCCTAACTTATCAATCTCTTGACTATGTACCTGTGAGATTTTACTTGATCTGATAAAAGTTAAATAATCCAAAACCATTCACAGATGTGAAGTAAATTATCACTATGTCTGAAAGTAACTACAAAGTCAGATAAAGGTTTAAACAAAACCTCTTATTTAAAAAGACCTTAGAAAATAAAAGCATGTTCTTATGCTAGCAAAATTAACTTTATGCTTAATTAACAGTTTATGGTGATCCATTTAAACAGAAACAGTCAAATTCAAACTAAAATGTGGAGTAGTAGTCAAAGACTACAGAATTTAATTTTAATCTAAGCTGCTTCAGTAACACATCGTACCAAACTCATATAACAAATTCAAATATCGACAGCAATAATGCACAGACGAATAATTACAAATTACCAGAGCTGGTAGGAACTAATGCAGTGCGCAAGTGGAGGCCAGAAACAAATTCTGTCTTACAACCCCAAAACCTTAATTCAAAAACTTATCCAAGTGATTTTCATTCTGGTGAGGAAACGAAAAGGGAACATTATAGCTAGCTGAAATTATAAACAACTGCTTAATTTACATAATAAGAACTGTACATATCTTTGAAGAATAGTTTTTTTCTCTTTATGTATTCGATTTCTTTATTCAATACGTTTCCTCTTCATTTTAGAATTTGGGGATTTAATTAAAGATTTCTGTTATTCTAAAAAACTAAATTCATTTAAAATGTATAAGAAAAAGTGCTAATTTTATTTCTTTAGTAATATGAACATTCAGAATACGCATGAAATGATATAAGGTAAGGGCCAGTTACAGAGCCGGTGTAACAGAATTTTTAGAATTTACTACACACCAAACAACAAAATCTAGAAATGGCAAATTTTAGAATTAAGGAAGGCCATAGGCAGCAGAATTTAGGATCCACAGAGATTGCACTAGGTGGGAAAATGCTTAGTGCCAACCCTGTGTATGATGCACAGAGCCGTAGCTAGGGATTTCAGCGCTCAGGAAGAACTGAAGATTTTTCACCCTCTTCTGTATGCCAAGAATGAGAAAGATTTCACTCTAAAATTTTGTAACTTCAATTTGGCACCCCATGGATGCTGTGCCCAGGGACAGATGACATCATTTTCTCACCCTAGCTACACCACTAATGATGCATTGAGACATACAAGATAAATCTTTTAAATTGTCAGTTTTCAATTTCTTTAGGAAAAGAAAAACAATAAAGATAAATCTTTTAAATTGTCCCTTCTATAAATGTCTGTCCATATGATAAGATTAGAAGCATTTTTGATATCTTCCATGCTTGTGTCTAGTGAAAAGAAGAGAAAACCAAGGGAAGATAAACATGCTACGAAAAAGACTTCTAGTATCAGAAGTAAAACATTCAAACATCATGTTTTCATTGTTCTTCCAAAATTCAACAAAAAGTAAAAGTTCATCAAAAACTTTCCATAAAATACATTCATTACGTGTTAATACCACGAAGGCATTTTTCTGGAATCTTCTAGATTCGTGGTTCTATAAATCTTGCCTTCAAATCCTTCTAAACTTTTTAAGTTGCAGTGTCTAAAAGAAAAATTACCCCTACTAATTCTATAACAGCAAAAAACCAGAAATATGTTGGAAAAAAAAAATCAGAGGAAAAAAAGTGCAAAATTAATTTTATAAAGAAAAATGATGCATACTGAGAAAATTACATTAGAAAACGCTTACCGTGGAAAAATTAAAATGAAGGCATTTTTAATAAATTCCATAGCTATTTTGCTTTTACTACGAATTGTTTCTTAAATTGTGCTAGCCAAAACAGAAAGTAATGCCACTTTATAATATGATAACGAAAAATTAAAATGTTTCATTTTAATGTTATTTCTTGAATACAGTTGCAATATATTAGCATTATTTTAATGAAATTGATCAGTATTATAATGTTCTAAAAAAATATTATCGAAAAATTCCCAGATTTCTGAACTGAAAATTTTCTATAGAAACTAATCTTAAAATCATCAAAATGTTGAAAAGTCACCAAATTTTGAACCATTTAATAAAGAATTCACATTCCCAAAAGCAAAAAGTTGTTTAAGAGCTCTTGGAGAAAATGAAATAATTTCAAAATGCTTATATGTTTCACTTCTTGCTCAGAAACTTGAGTATGCCACCATTTATATTAGAAATGAGAACAAATTATAATGCACAAACCTATTCACCCATTCAAAAGATATATTTATCAATGAATCATCAAAAATATTTGTCCAAAATGCTAATTCACACTCAAAATGGCAGTGGTAAAAACAGACAGAAATTTCAGATGATTAAAATTAAAATCCTCCTGCCGAATATGGTTGAAATTAAGGACTTTTAAGGACCTAAAATTGATTTCAAAAATCTAAGAACTTTTAAGGACTGTATGAGCACTGCATTCATAGCTGCTTTGATGCAGACCATAAATTGTCCTGTGTAACAAACATACTTTATTTTTCTCTTCAATAAATCCCGCTGGCTGGGTAATATATATTTTCTCATTTAGCTTTGCAAATAAATATACATTTTTACATCTCACCACAAGTTAGTTCATCCACACAAACATACTAGTATTATGAAAAATATTCTCATGATTGTAAAATTTACTACAGGACTCTAAACATCAAAATCTTCATGCCTTTCCTGCCTGAATCTATATGTGACTAGACGTGCTTTATATCTAACTACTTCATTCTTTTTAGTGTACAGACCCATTTGTTTCCTTGCATAATTTTCTTTTTCTGGCTTCTCAATTTATTCCCAAACCTTCTTCAGATATGGAATTACCCTCCTGTTCTACAAAATTAACTTTTCTGTAGTTTTTGTCTTTGCCAATAGAGTCAAACATATCTTTTTCAAATTTAATATTTCTACCCTCATAGTACTTTTCAATGTTGTTATGGGGTCTAAAGTGAGTGTCTATTCTTTCTACATAGCAATATTTATCCATATGTGTTCCATCTGGCCTCTTAACTGCTTTTCTGCGCCAGTTTAAGTCCAAAAGTTATTTTGACTTAGATTTGTGTTCTAATCATTTTATTCGTTCTGTAGGAGGTTCCTGTTCTATATCTAATTCTGATAACATCTCTGATTGTTCTAGTCTTTTAAACTTAGTTTTTGATTTTGGCCCAGGACACTATCTGCTGCATTCATTTTTTTCACTGAACAACACATTAAGGTTTCTATTAATATCCATTCTTCCGATAGCCATATTCTATAACCCCTAGTTTCCTTTGCATATCCTACCATGATTCCTTCTTTACATTCTCCTTTGTAATTTATCTCTAAGCTGTTTTGATATGCCAACATAGGCTTTACTACCAAATATTTTTAAATAAACTACACAGGGTTTTCCACTGAGTACACAAGGGTTCAGTTAGTCTTTATGACGCACCCTGTTCCATGTATTTATGAAACATCATACAGCTTCTGCTCATCATCCTTTCCCCATTTTACTATCATTAAGCATAGCTTTAACTGCATCTAATGCCATTCGGTTAAAATGTTCACACACACCTTTCTCTTCTGGGGTGTACGCATTTGCACTTTCAATACTAATTCCATTTTCAGCTAAGGACATTTCAAATTGCCTGTTATAAAATTCAACACCATTATCACCGCATATACTAATTAATTTCCTACTTGTCAACTTTTCTATTTGCCTATGATAGCTCTTACAGTTAGCAAACGATTCATTTTAATTTTTCCCACATTACACTGTTATTAATCTACTACAATCATTTACGACCGCGAGGAAATATTTATTCCCACCTTTAGATGGAACTGGGAGCAGGCTACAGACATCTAAATAAACAAAGTGTTATGGATCTCTTAGAAACAGTTTTAAAAGTTATTCTACTAGATTTAGCGATAATACATGGTTTGCACTTCTCAATTGCTTTTTCAATTTCTGGTAACCCTTTTGTGCTTTGATTTATACTAGTATTTTGAATATAATCAAAATTTATGTAGCAAAATCTTTGATGTGATAGTTTCACATCATCTATGTTATTTAACTTTCCAGTTTCCATACTGTAACTAGCTTCGTTTTTATCTGTTGCATATTTAAGTGGTTTTATGTGACGAAATCTATCATATCGTTTTGCATAACATAATCTATACCACTTATCAAAAATATAGCCATATCTTTGCATTTAAACCTACAAGATGGATACCTACCTTTTCTAACCTTGCTCCCAATAGTAAATTTCTTCTTATATTCCCAATAGTAAATTTCTTCTTAGATTCCCAATAGTAAATTTCTTCTTAGATTCCCAATAGTAAATTTCTTCTTAGATTCCCAATAGTAAATTTCTTCTTAGATTCCCAATAGTAAATTTCTTCTTAGAAAACACATTTTCTAATTCAATCCAATTTATTTGGTTACAAATTTTAAAATGCTTTTCCTAGTGCTTTATTTTTAAAATTTCCTACAGCTTTAGACATACGTATATTTTTTATTTCTACAAAGACACATTATTTATCATTAAATTTCTGTTATTACATAGCTGCCGTATATACGACCCAATTAAATTTATCTGCATTACCTCCTCTATCTGTAACTGCCACATAATTTCTACTGACATTAACTCTTTATCCTTAAACTGTCCATTTTTAACTTCTGATCTTTATTTAAATTTTCTTTACACAGCGATTAGGTGTCCAATCTTATGACATCTAACAAGGTCCTATCTTCATATTCCAAAGGGGGCTTTGTTCCTGAAGGACTATTGTTTTCGTTTTGGCATTTTGCGTTGGAAACATTAAATATGGGTTCACTTTTCAAACAATTGCCACCAAATATTGCAGCCCTGTATTATATTTAAAGAAATTAAATAATGAAGAATGTGCATAAATGTATGCATGTTCCTCGCATTGTGATAAAACGACGGTACCTAGAGCCATTGAATTTTGAATGAAGTAATCCTACTGCAAATATGGGCATCTGGAATCTCAAATTTGAAATTTGTTTTATTATTGATTTCATATTTTGTAAAACTTTAATGAATAGCAATGGCAACGTTGTACAAAAAAAAAACATTTTTATCTCCAGCACGTGAGACTGTATATTCTAAAGATATGCTCAATTTAAAATTATTTTGCCATATTGCTGTTGAACTGAATTTTATTGTTTAGGTGTGAAGAACATGCTATTTGATAAATAAAGGTAACACACAAAACGTTAAAAAAACTCCCCTTTAGACGTAATGTAAAATCTGAAAGCTTTCAGATTTTTTTTCTTACATTTAGTTTTACTTTGAACTCCATTTTCCCCTGCATTTATGCTAGTAGTATTAAATATGCTTAACTTGCTGTCTTCTAAATCGGCATGTACCAGGCAAAGTCAACTTTCTTCCCTTTGACAGGTCTACGAGCATATAGACCAATCTGCCCTAAGCGTCTTTAGACGGTCTACCTCGAAATTGTCGTACTAGTGGCTGAAGAGAGCTGACGAGACAGGTCTGAGGCTGTGCTCCGCCTGTTTCTTTTGGCAGTAACTGCCAAATACCGGTCCTCATTCGCCATTGTAACTGTGGGGCGACCTGTGCTGTAACAGCTACTCACATTACCCTCATCTTGGAATCGTTGCCAAAGCCTGGAGATGACACTCTGGGCAATTCCAAGTTCGTCTGATACTTTCAGTTGGGTACGCCCACATTCCAGACAGCCGATAATTCTACAACGTAAAAAAATCATCCAAATGCGTCCTTTGTGGCATAACTATTCGGTTATTGCACTGAAATGCTTATAAAGCGCCTGCGAATAATTTACTTCTTTGCCTGTATTCCTTATATATCACTCTCTTACACTCTCGCCATTGTGACGTACCATCGGTGTCATCTGGTTACTTCCTGAAATTTGCATATGATTCTTAAAAATGTGTGCACTGATTTCACAGGTGATATATTTACTTTAGAGTTTGATTTCCGCGTGACTCCGAATTATCCTTAATTTATGGACATGAGAGTAAATGGACATCATCGGCCAAATCGGGGACAACCACGTTAGTTTACCACCAATTGACCTCTGATCTAATTTGCACGAGGAAAAATCAAAAACAAAACATTCAGTCAACACCGTGGCGTTGTGAGTGCATCATGTCGCAGCTAAACAAATTCGAACATGGGCAAATTTATTGGAGCTAGTATGATAGGTGCTTCCGTAACAAAGGTAGCTAAGTGTTTTGGTGTCTAGGATTTTTAAGTCATACAGGAAAACAAGAAAAACCACATCTGCTAAATCATAGCATGGATGAAAATGTGTGTTGAGTGATCATGACAGACAATCACTGAATAGGACTGTGATGAAAAACACGAGGGCTGCTGCCGAAGTGAATGCTGAATTGAATGTTGCACCAGTCAGCACCAAAACATTATGAAGGGAGCTCCACAAGGAGGGTATTTTTAGGCAAGCTGCAATTCAAAATTCACTCGTGAGTGATTAAAATGCCTCTAAGAAGAGAAAGTGGTGCCAAAGTCATAAAACCTGGATTTTAGAGCAATGGAAGACGGCAGAAATAAATGTAGAAATGCATTCTAACAGAATTTTTAAAGCTGAAAGTTCTGTGAAATTTACTGAAGCTTCAATTTTTGAATTTTGATAGGGAAATCAAAGATTTGCTTGTTTTATGGAGACAGTTCAAAAGAAGACATCAAGACAATTATTACAGTACAAAGTCCAAGACCCGGACGGGTCGGGACTTCGGCGATTCCAGATTTGGGATTTTTCCGGATATTAGATCATCAGTTTAAAGCTTGTAAGATGGCATGTAGAAATTATAAAATTAAAAATATGAAATCGTGATTTAAGAAATAATGAAGCATTTTATGATCTAATGGGTAACAAAATTTAAATGAAATAAAGAGCAATTATGATCTAAAGGGTTTCAAATTTTATTAAAAAAAAGCGCTTAATATTTATTTGTTTACTTTATTAAGCATTTCTTTCAATGTAAGTTGTTTGAGTTGCTTTTTTTGTGCTAATATTTTCTCTTTAATTCTGTAGACAAACATAACTTTTTATTCATTTACAAAGTTCCACTGTTCAAGTCCAGCACTTGCTGTGTCGAGAATTTCGATTGGCTTGTCAATGAAATTTTTTCGTTTTCAATAACCTTTCTGGAAGTTCTTCACTATCGGTAGCGGTATTTTCTGGATCTAGAACAATAACTACAGATTTCGCCGTCCGTTAATTGACTGATAATTGGGGCATTGTCATCGCAATAAAAAACTTTTGTTATATCATCTTCATTTATTACTGTTCTCCACATTTCTTTGCATAATCCAGTAACTGGAAAATTTCTCCTTTAGTTTGCGACGTCCAAAAACCTTCAAATTCGCGGCTATCATCTTCATCGTCCTCACAAATATGAAATATGGTAGCTGGCCTAAATTATGCTAAGCATTTTTTAAAGTATCTGGAGACACATCCTCCCACGTTCTTGCGATGCTCCACAACGGAGATTTTCCGCTAAAATACTTCAAAAATTCTTGAACAGGCTTGCTGTTATTCAAGAAATTTAATACAGATTTTAAAAACACTACTTTATGTTTGCATTTCGTGTGGACTATTCTGATATCCATAGGTTTAATGATGGATGGACAGTCTGTAAGAAAGAATAATATGGATACATTATCTTTCACTAAAACTTTTAGTGAAGTATGAGCCGAACAGTTGTCTACAATCAGGTCAATTTTTGCATTATTTGGTAAACCAACCAAATTCTGCCGAGCCTCAGGTATGAAATAATTTTCAAACCAATCATCCATTAAGACTTCTGTCATCCATGTTCTTCTGCTTGCACGACATAACGGGAAACGTTTTGCTGGAGGTTGTATATTTTTTCCAATTATGAAAAGTTTACACTTGTATGTTCCTGCCACATTTACCGCATGCTGAAATTTCTAGTCTCACTTTGGAATCTTTGACACAAGTTGGGGCCTTTCTTGTAGAGGTTGTCAACGTATTTTGCGGTATGTATTACCAGAAAAGACCGGTTTCATCAGTGTTACAAATTGCTCGAGAGATAAGTTTTAACTATTAAAGAGTTCAATGAATTCATCTGTAAATAATTCAGCAGCTTCAGTATCAGCTGAAGCATTTTTACCTGAAATACTTAAACTGCCTTATACCATGGCGATTTTTAAATTTGGTTAACCAACCTGTCGAATATGTGTACTCAGTTTTTAGATTCATTTCTTAGTGAACTATTTTAGCCTGTGCCATAACCATTTGAGTCGTCAACGGCACATCTTCGCTGCAACGCTGTTTGACCTATTCAATTATCACTTTGTTATGATCTTCCCCATTAATTTTTCTGTTATTCATTGCAAGTAGGGTGTCAGAATCCACAAAAATATTCAAAAGTTCCTTTTTCTATTTTCTTATGTCATATACAGTTGACTTTCCAATGCCATACTCCTTACATAATTTTGAGACGGAAATCTTTATCCATTTTATGCAGCAATTTCACTATTTGTTTAATGGACATGGAAACATGCTTTCGCTTTGTAGATCCTGTTGCAGCTCCAGAATTAGAAACTTTTTTCTACAAGATCGAAAGCTGAAACTTTAATTTTCATCAAATCGCTGTAAAAAAAACAGCCTGCAAAAAATAATTATGCTGGATCAAATCAGAAAGTTAAGGAACAGTGCAATCTGCTATATTGGCTAAAATTCCTTGGAATCCATAAAATATAATTTTAGCCTAGCTTAATAGCATCTGCTATAGATTACTGGCTATGTATCATGAGACTATCGACAAAAGACAAGTTGTTCCACTAAATTTTGTCTTTCTCCTATTGCACACTGAGACAATTAAGCCTGATTGTATTAGCTATTTATTATACTCATCTCAATTTCTTGCACATGCTTAATGCTTATCTGAATCCTGACCTGAATAAATAAATTCCCTCATATACTTATTTATTGAGGGTCGGCGCTAGATATCTTACCACCTGATGCAGTCTCTGTGTGCCCTAAATTCTGCTACTAAGTGCCTTCCTAAGTTCTAAATTTTTGCTGCCTCTAGATTTTGGATTCCAATGCTTTCCCTAAATTCTAAAAATATTTTCAACCTTTAATTTTGTTGCTTGGTGCTTCTCTAGATTCCAAAAATCTTGTCTTCCCAAAATTCCGCCGCCCGGTGCAGCCGTACAAGCTCTGGTGGCGATTCTATGTTTATGTGAAAAATAAATCAGTTATTCTTAACTCAAATAGCACTAAATGTAATCTTCTGGCCTATGAGTATCATTGACAAAATCTATGTTTAGCATATGGAAAGAAATTTTGGTTAAATTTTTCCTTGTCAATATTTTACTTAACGTAAATCTGCTAAGCATAATAATGCCAACGTGAAAGGTTGCCATACTCAGCTGATGTTCGTTGTTTGTACTAATATAAAAAAAAATTGTTTGCATGAATCATTATTCAAGTTATCATGTGTTGATAAACATGCCGTAAGGAAAGCAAAATATAATAAATAATGATTCGCCAGGTGATGTCAGGGATATAAAATATTTAGTAGGTGTAAGATCAATGCTGTTTGTATCTAGAGCGTTTCGGTTTGAAATGTATGCTAAGCAGATGCGCAGCCAAATTATTGATTACATAAATTTATGCTCAATTATTGTTTCTTCAATAACAAGGTATTTATTTATAGGACTCTCCAAGTGTTTTATCTACGGAGGGAGAAATCAAATGCGCGTGTGTAAAGCATTAAAAGAAAAAGTTGTTGGCGGTTTTGATGTCCGGACTTTAGATCATTCCGGATATTGGACGTCCGGATCTCGGACTTTGTACTCTACTGCCAATTTCTATTTTGTTTAAAATGCATTTGTTTAAAGTTAAAATGTTGATATTAATTATAGTGAGTAACTTTGATTAGGACTTTTGACAAATCTGTCAAAGCTTAAACTTGTTGCTGAATATGAATAACTTTATTCACATTAATTTTGTGCTTAGAGTATCTTCTTTTTATCGAATCAGTTGATTCTGAAACTTTTGCCACAATAGAAACTTCTACTGACTTAAAGCATTCTAAAGTGCTGCAATGTAACTTTATCAACTATTTCTACTAGATTATTTGCACTGAATTTTGCAGAACACAGACAGTAGTTACTTAAAACCTTCTGATGTTACCTTGAAAAATCAAAATTTATTCAAGACTGTCAATTAAGTTTGTTGACTATTTCGAAGTTTAAAGAATTATTTTCAGAAATGTATGCATGTAAGGAACTGCAAGCTAAGTTGAAAATTTTGGTAATAATCCTTGAATTGTTTCACTGGACAAATTAAAGAATCTATAGGTTTAAAAAAGAATTCCAAGTATCTGTTGGACTGACACTTCAACAGTTTTACTTTCAATCAAGACTGAGGATCACTAGAGAACATTCATTAATAACTGAATGAAGGAAATTAAAAATTTAAAGCAAAGAAAGAATGGAAGCATATCCTTGGCTAACCTCAATCCTAGAGGCTGTTCTACTGTAGTTTTGCTTCGATCTAAATGGTGAGAGGGCCCACCATGGCTTAAACAGTCTGAAGAATATTGGCCTGTTTCTGAAATTCAATTAAATACAGAAGTTTCTAAAGAAAGAAACAATGCCCTTAATTATCTCAATTGCTTTTGATGAAAAACAGTTTTTAAATAGTTATGAATTATTCTTTGAAACTTGTAATTTGGGTTTTTAACCCAAATAACAACTGAAGGAAGAATTATCTGTTCAGGAATTAGTCGCTCAGAAAAAATCTACAAAAATTGAAGTTGAAAACTCTCTGCCTTTCACTTGAAAAAGGTCCAATACGCCTGAAGATGAAAATCATTGGAACAGAAGACAAGACATAATTTTGTGTGCCTTATATTTTTACTTTCTTATCATCAAGTTGTGAAAAAGTGTTCTCATATTAGAATGTATCACCTACTTTATTTGATTACTTAGGTTGACTGGGCATTCGTTCCTAGTTACTGAACTATTTCAGAGGCAAGATAATTGTGTTGAAGTTGAAAAGGTGAAAACCAATACAAGTGAAAAGATCCATCTTGTGTTATGACTGTATCCTTTAAAAGAGATGGATAATGACAGCTTGTTCTTACCTTTAAAAAAAAAAAAAAACAATATTCGTGCTAGTAAGAGCTTTAAGGTTTCTAATACTATACGTAAAATTAATTGTGGTAGGACAACCCAGTTTGATAATGTAATCCCTGCATTCAGGCCAGTTGGCCATTTTGTCCCAGTTACTTGATAAAATTTTAAAAGCACTGAATATACACAATTATATCCAGACAACAGTCTGTAGCATTTTACGACATATGTCTTTCTTATATTCCGGATGAGTAGCACCACTGGAAATTAGCTGAACCCTTTTTTAAAGACCACTAGATGGCATCCTATGTCCATTACTTTTGAATTGAATATAATTTTAACATCCTGACTTTCACTTTGATCCCTTTCTGCCTAACTTTGATGTCAGTTGTTGCCAGAGAGGAGAGGAAGCTAATGTAAATAAATATAGTTGGTCTCTTTAAACTGCCATATGATATAAACATTCATATTTTTTATATTCCTTTGAAACCTTTTTTTTTTTTTTCCTTCTAATATGTAGGGTCTTTTAGGGTTACTATGTTGGGTTCTGTTAAGATTTGCCTTTGAGCATTGACTTCAGTTTATTATGGTGATCAAGTTTTATTTATCAGAGGAAGGACATACTAGTATGATAAATGAGGCAATTAGTGACATGGATGATAGTGGTGATTCATTTCTAAAGGCATATTTCAGTAATTTTGATATGGACATTTTGTCAGACAGAAAGCTCGATGAGTGCCTGCCTTTCACTTTCCATTAAAGACTCTGTTACTTCTTATTTTTTTAATTAAAACTTCACAATAATTAGAATAGCACTTCTGAAAATTATTTCTCAAAGTAAGCAATTTTTCTTTGATATTTTTACATAAAGAAAAAAGGTCATTAAATGTTAATTTTAACGTACATGATAGCTTTAGTAATAATCTAAAATGATACTAAAAATTATGACCTTAGAACTTGAAACTTTCTTTATGTGTGTGTGTGAATTTTTTTTTCCCTAAAGTTATACTTAGCGATGCAAAACCCCCCGTCCTGTGGGAGCATTCCTTTTGACTTCCATCTGTCCCAATGGAATGTCTTGAACAAAGGCACAGTCTCGAAAGGGTTAAGCTATAAAAAAACAGTTTTAGTGGAGCAGTATCTTTTATTTGAATAAACACGATCTAAAATTCTGAAATTGAAGATTCAGGTGAAAAAAATTAATGAAACTGTCACAAATAATGCAATACCGATGGATCACCTTTTTTGATGTAGTAATTGCAAAAGCTTCTTGGTACTCTTCTGTTATCAGGACCAGACGTTTTTCATGTCTCGAAAGCGTGACTTGGGATATATATTAGATTTACATATAACATTGTTCTAACATAGGTATTTTGAAACAAAATGGGTCTTTTTTTTTAATAACATACCATTTTTTTCCCATATTTCAATTCTAAGACTCAAATTATGCCTAAATTTTGTAAAATTTGGTGCGCAATTTACGGAGAAATTCAAAAATTTAACTTGGCGAATGTTTTTCAATTTCCAAGAATAATTCACTTGGCGAACTTCTTAATACACGGCAACCTATTTTCCTATCCCTTCCATTGTGCAGAAGCAGAAAAAAGTCACATTGTTCCTTTTAAATTTTAGCAAAGTGCATAAACCACATTAGATGTTGTTATCACTTTCAACAAATATGCCAAATTTCAAAACACGTCAACATATAAATTCACATATATCTTCGAAAATTTTGAATAAAAAGCTTTAAATTTTTTTCAGGTATACTTAGAAATACATCTACTGTAAGCTGATGGTAAAAATATTATAGTTCAAACTTTTTTTCCAAAAATTTATAAAAATTATTTTAAAATACAAATTTCAAAAATAAATCATAAAAAATGGGTGAATTTTATTTGGAGTGAAGCTAAATTTCGAACTGTGAAAGAAGGAATCAAGTAAATGCAATAAAAAAAAGATATTAATAAATATATACCAAACTCAATTAACATTGAGGAGCTAAAACATTGAGAGCTAATTTTTTAAAAACTACTCACGCGATTTTTACAAAACTTGACAGTTTGGCATAATTTGAGTCGTAGAATTGAAATATGGAAAAAAAATTGCCATGTCATTTCAAGTCCAATTTTGTGTAAAAATACCTATAACAATGCTATATATAAATCTAATACATATCCCAAGTCGTGCTTTCGAGACATGGAAAACACAATTTGAATTTCGTCAATCGGCCCTGTAGAACGGGAGACATAGAACTGTCTTTTTTTTTTTTTTTTTGTGATTTTTTTTTTTTTTGGTGCAGTGTACATGTACATACATGAACACATACATCCGTCCGTATGTACATAGATACATACATTTCTGGACCCAGTCCTGATAATAGAACAGCTTTTGGGTCAGCTAATTATGAAATTTGGGAAAATAAAATTGCAAAGAAAAATGGATACAACTTTTCAGTCATTTTGAAGAAAGCATTTCATTATCCAATCGTGTTCAATTAACAGAATACATTTTCAGCCTGCCAGGCATATTGGCTCCAGTCGGAAAAGTATTCAACAATCAACTGAATCAACTGTAAAAGCTTTACTAAGTTGCAAAATTAAGTGAATCTTTTAACACCATTAATAATAACAAAGAATTTTTAAAGCAAGTTTGCAAAAGTGACAAATACTAGTAAGTTCTTAATAATACGGTATGTTATTAAAAACTTCTTGCAACTTGTTTCTTAACAATTTCTTTATTTAGCATTTTCAATCATAGGTAATTGGTTTCTTTTTAGTAGGTTTTTATCTTGTGTTTTAAGTACTTTCTTAAAATTATCCTTGTTTAAGCAAAAATTATTATGGTAAGCCTAGTACACTTTCTGTACCAATGTTCCCCCCTCTCTTGCACTGTAATTGTGGGCAATAGTTTCCTAATTGCTATAGTTGGTCTCAGTCATTGAGCTTTTGCTAACATAGTCAGCATTATAGCCATACTTTCGATTCTTTTTATTATCTAACTAAATAAAGAATGGTCTGTTACCTTAAACTTCTGCCAGAATCATTGTCAACATCTCCGTCAAAGTCAACTTTCATGCTTGGCAAGTTTTTATGATCGGATCACATGTTATACTTTCATGTTTAAAGCCTACAAATACATTGGCTTATACGATTGAAATGTGTTTCTTCTTCAAAATTATATATCATTTGTAATGCAGGCTTTTGATATTTGAGTTAATAACAAGTAAGATGACTGTTTTTATAATTTTAGGGCAGAAACTTTTCCATCAATTTAACTTTTCTAACACAATATTTTTCGATTTTTTATATACATATATATTCATTCATTCAACTACTCAAAATTTGACATTTCCCGAGTTTTCTGGACAG
Organism: Stegodyphus mimosarum; assembly: GCA_000611955.2. Taxonomy (NCBI): domain Eukaryota; kingdom Metazoa; phylum Arthropoda; class Arachnida; order Araneae; family Eresidae; genus Stegodyphus; species Stegodyphus mimosarum. Next base: position 146,857 of record KK120323.1, read on the forward strand.
TCAAGTTTTCACTGTTATATATATACAGGGTGTTTATAATTAAAGAACCCTATTTCAAAACTGCCTACAGGCGAAACCAGTAATCAGAAAATTGTGAAATTTTGAGATAAGACTTAATGAATAGATGAGAATTTCTTTCAGCGAAATAAAAAAATTAGTTACAAATAGCATCACCAGAGGGAGTTGTCTTAATAAGTAATACATACAGCCACACTTTTACAATAGTTTTACAAATTTTGTTACAAAAAACACACTTCACATGATGGCCATTATTTTCAGCTACCATCTGAAATCGTAGGATGGCATGCTCCACAGTTGACCGAACTGGGTGCTGAGAAATGTTTTTAACATGTGGCGTAAAATGCTGGCTTTAAGATCGGGTAAAGTTCTTGGATTTTCATGACTAATCAGATATTTCAAATGTCTCTAGAGCCAAAAATTGTCTGGATTGAGGTCTGGGGATTGGGGAGACTGCACATTACGAAAGTGCCGGCTAATGACATATTCTTCTGTAAAAATATTTTTTAAGAGCATTCATAACTCACCATACAACATGCAGAAGAGCTCCAGCTTGCATAAAGATTATGCATGCAAGGTATTGACATGCTTGCAGAATTTCGTTCTCTAACAGTGATGCATATCGCTGTCAATGGACCTGTGGAACTTAACTCTTCAAAGAAGTACAGGCTGAGAATAAATGACACAGAAAATCCATACCATACCATTACTTTTGATGAATATAATGGAACCTCTAAGACCAGCGATTCTCAAGCCTTTTTTGTCACGGCACACTAAAACAATTTCAAAATTTAGCAGTACGCAAAGAAAAGATAAGTTTAAAAGTTGTTTATTTACCTATAATACTCTGTGTAAAATAATTTATGATAATAATTTTGAATGTAAAATAAAATAATATGTACTACAAAATCAGCAGTACATATATTAAGGGATTAATTACAAATTAAGAATACTTTTAATGAGAAATTTGAGCTTGATGTTTTTTCATAATTTCATTTATATTTGGTCATAAAAATGACAGTGCTACTTTCAAATCATCTTCTATGTTTAACAGTCTCAATCTTTTATTCATTTTTATGTTGGTTAAATACTGAAAATCTGAATTCACACAAATAAGATGTAGAAAATTGTAATATTTTTAAAGCTTTTTTGGCCATCATCGAATAATCGCATCTAATGTTAATTCAAAATGAATTAATTAATTCTTCCAAATATTTTAAAATTAAATCTCGATTATTAGAATGCAAAATTAGTTCTTATTCATTTAAAGTTAATTCAAATATAGGAGTATTCGTTATTACAAACGGATTACAAACCCAATTTTGTTTTATATCTAAATTTAGGAAATAATGAATAATTCTCTCTTCTAATATTGTCAAATGGTCAATAACAATTTTATGAATAATTTTATTAAAATCTTTTGGGACTGACACCAACTTTTCCAAATTGCGTTCTTGAGCAATTTGGCTCTAGTGTAGAATTGGGTGCCCTTTGTTTTTTGGCGAAAAATTTTGTTCAGTTTTGGCGATGAAATCCCATTTGTGGTTACCATGAGAGTTTTAACATGGTTTTAGCTTCTTGATTTATTTAATTGAAAATAAGTCGGTGTGCACATGGACAAAGTCAAAATGTGCAATGACTAAATTTGTGCAATTCTCTGATTTTTTTTTTAAGTGAAAACAGGTCGATGTGTACATGGACACGGAGTTTGGGAAATTCTTTGACTTCTTGTTTTGGTTTTGTGTAGCGGCCATCCTGAAATTGTGTCTTATTGGCGCCGATCTTGGCGTCAAAACAGAATCGCCAAAAAACAACGGGCACCCAATTGTAAACTTTTACCAGCAATTCTTTCATAAAGTTATTTGTTTTTGGAATCCCACCAGTTTATCTGTTGAATTTAATACATTTTTTTCGGACCTCGCATACTTGAATTTATGTTATTAAAAATTATAAAAATGTCTAAGAAGGCTAGTTTCCCTTCTGCACCAATCAGAACTCCTCAATTTAAATTATGTATTCAACATGCACGAAAATGCTCCAAAATGTGCTGTCAAATCGGCTTAAATAAAACAATACAATTGGCGCTTATTGATGTCTTAAAAACCGAATTTCACCGATTCTCATGTGTATCGTATACTAGAATTAAACCCACTAACTACATACATTTCTAAAATTTCACACTAAATGGCACACTTTAAGAATTTGGTGGCACACAAAAGTGCAGCAGTACAGTGGTTGAGAATCCCTGCCGTAAGACAGTCTGTGGATTTTCTAATTCTCAAATTCGGTTGTTGTGAGCATTCACTGCACAGTCAAAATGAAAACGTGCTTCGTCCTTCCAGATGATACACCAAATTGACTTGAAAGCGACCAAAAAACTGAAGTGAAGACCAGAGCCAAGCATCAAAATCATGTGGAAGCAACTCATGCACTAGTGAAAGTTTGTAAGAATAATATCAAAAGACATTCCAAAGAATTTTATGAACAGCTGAAAGTGGTCTATCTAGTGCCTCTAGTATACGACAGACATGGGTGCTAGCCTGTAAATTTGAAGCCGCGTCCTCTACGACCTGAAGTGCAACCTCCTATGCTGCTTCTGCACACAGGTTTTCTTCCTCTTTCTGGACGAACAGAAAACGATCCTCTTTTTTTTAAATTTCATTTGCATTTTTCAAAGATTTTTAAACATTCATTAGACTTCTTAGAATCCTCTACAAAGTCCAAAATTTCCATAGAAAGCTCCTGCGGAATTACTGTTTTGGTAAAATAATTTTACTAACAAAGTGTGATCTCATGAACTTATCATCACTGTGAGCAAAAAGCACACCAAAAACAAAGTCTCCAAGAGTGTTTCTATGTTTCATAACAGTTGCTGCATGGCGTCAACAAAAAATTACTTTTTACTACAGGTTTTCAAAGTAAAATGCCCCTCTAACGATGCTACTTATTTTTTTTATTTTGGTCACTGGTTTCGCTTGCAGGCAGCTTTGAAATAGGGTCCCTTAATTATAAACATCCTGTATATGTAAGATAAGAAATATGAAAGGAAACTTTCATATTTCTTATCCAGCAACTGTTTATTTTTGGAAATTTTAATTGGCTGTAACCTCTTTTATTTTTATTTAATTTGGGGACTTCCTCTCTCTATCTTAAAAACAGCACCGTCTAAACTGAGTCATTCAAATTAATCATGTGATCCTATGCAACGCTTAATGCAGATACCTCTTGTCCAATCACTAAATAATTGTAAATCTAAACTTTTTTAAACTCTAATTGAAACTTTTTGCCTCCCTCCCTTCTTCCTTTGAATTGCTGTAACACTTCTCGCTTACACTTTCCTCCTCGCAAGACGCTCTGCAGCTACCTTCTTTGAAAAAAAGTTATATATATGCCACCCAGACAGTATAGTGGTTTGGGGAACTGACTGCAATACCAAAGGCCTGGGTTCAAATCCTGGAGAAGTCTGTGTCCTCATAGGAGGCAAAGGTGGTTCACCTATTTGGTGCCTCCACAAAAAAAGGGACCACTGCTTCTGGCCTTAGTAGTGGCCAACGTCTGTGGATTGTGCTTGCAATTGGGGATATAGATATATATATATATATATACATATATAATTTATTTACAAATGGATTATTTAGTATATTATCTCCTTTGATAAAGAGAGTTAGAACTCTAATGAAATGAAGTAACTCATAAGCATATTAAAAAAATGAATCAAAATTTTTAAAATCGAAACATCAAAAATGAATCACATATATATAAGATTTGATTGTCGAAAGGAATCGACAGATTACTCACACGCTATTAGCAGGTAAGGGATAACTGACCAGATGTCAAAATGACATATGTGCAACCATAACATTTAAAAAAAAATTATACATACACAGGTGACAAATTATTAATCCTACAAATATTTTCATGAGCTAAATGAACTGCTGGAATCAGAAACAGCATAAGCCATTGTTTTCTATTTTTAGTACACCATACAAGGTTTTCTTAAAGTCATGATACATTAAAGGGTGACAGAACACAGCTGGACTAGCACAAATCACCACAGCCAAAACTCAAGTGGTAAGGCACTAGAAGGTTATGCCCAGCAACATGAAATGATGAGAAAGGAGATAGATGAAAGAACATCATTGAAACAAAGTTTTTACAGAACAAATGAATTTAAATCCCAAATCACAGCTACTGTTCAAAATGGTGCCTGCCAACAGTAATGCAGATTTGACACTATTGACAGGCTGACGGCCATACATACCAGGCATCCCTTGTATGGTTCCAGTAGCTACAGATATCTGGCCAAAAAGTTCTTTATTGGAATTAATGGGAGTTCCATTGCAGATGAGATTCTTCATGTGACCTCAGAGAAAAAAATCTGGATATATAACAGACTGGATTAGTGGGCCATCCAGTTGATTGGGACTCCATGACCAATCCATCATTCTGGATGCATGGTACCCAAGGCATTTTGCACATTCACATTGTAAATGAGTTGGTATCCCATTGTATTGGAACCATAAGTGTCCCTTGAAATCTGCTGGAACAGGGTTTAATAGTTCAACCAGCAGCTCTTGCAGACACAAGGAATGAATATTTATCTAGGTGATTTGGCCACAGGTATGGACAAATCAGATAGTCATGTATGATTCCAGACCAAACATTCCACTTGGAAACCACACTGGAATGACCCTGGGCTCGTGATCTGTGGATTATCAGTCACCCAGACATGACAGTTATGGATACTCAATATCCCCTGTGACTAGAATGCGCATTTGAATACCACATGTGTTAAAAAATACTGATCTACACCATCTGTTGCAAAAACCACGTGGCAAATGTGATATGTTGCATGGAGTCTATATTTAACAGCTCCTGAATCCTCTGCACATGGTAGAAGTGCATTCCTTCCCCTTGAAATGCTACAAAGCCCAGATGCTACATTCAAGGCACTCTCTCAGACACTGCAAAATGTTTTCTGTTAGAGATGGCATTCTTACTCTTTTTCTATACTCAATATCCTCTTTGTAAGTTGAAAAGGATTCTTTTTTCAATGTCAAGATTATGTGCCTTGTATTGATTAATTCTCAATAAAGGATTCTTTTTTCAATGTCAAGATTATGTGCCTTGTATTGATTAATTCCCAATTTTGGTTGATTTTTATTCTTTCGGCATGGCAGACACATTGTGCTGTCAGTTCACTAACCATTTCATCTAAAAAAGAGAAGGACGAGTTCGTATTTTACTGCTCTGAAGATATTTAAAGTATTATGTGGGGAAATATTAACTTTTGTAGTTCGAAAAACTGTGACCTTTAATAGCAAAAACTTGCTGTCTGTTTATTGTTTCAACCAAGATGTTGCCACTCTGAAATTTCTTAATAATTTTTGGCTCTTCAATAGTAGATGGCATGTATTTGTTTATTAAGAAGGGCAATATCCTTTCTAGTTGTCTATTTTCTTCGGTTTTCTTCTATTATATTCGGTTCTTTTACTTGTCTTTTCATTAGTTCTAGTTTCTTGGAAAGTGATGTTTTAGACAAATCTTGAAATTTGTATAGAAGCCATTTCTGAAGTAATAGATGATTTGAACCTGGCAGAGCCATCCACAGCATATTTCAACAAGGGGATGCATATTCCTGCACCAGCTCTATACGCAAACTTCGTTATTAGCAGGAACAACTTGCCTCCAATTCAGACTTAGAGGCCAAAGCAGCATGTTGGGGATAGTAACTTGCTCCTCAACTACCAGGATCCTCCTTTCCATACATATGGGTCTCCAACCTCCTTTCCAGCCATATGGATCTCAACGTACAACAAAAGCATAGTTTTTTCACAATGGTAAGACAGAGACACAGTTGTACCTGCATCTCACAGTGAGTCCCATCCTCCATAAGAGGAAACCATAAGATGGGAAAGACAAGGAGAAATTAAAGCTAAGAAGTGGGGGGGAGAAGAACAATCACTGGGCTCCGCAATTGTGACCCCCAATTATCAAAAAAAAGCAATCCTCAGAAGTCTTTGCCTGCTATGCTTTACCTGGGCATATTAGAATGGCCTTCACTCTTAGGGTGGCCCTATGAGGCTTTCACATCTAGGGCTCCTGACATACTTCACACATTCCACCCAGTGACAAACCCCGCACAGCACGAAAATGAACAGAAGTACATAAGTTACAGCAGCTAGTTCAGAAGTCAAGACTGAGCAAGATTTACCTTCCATGTGTTCAACAATTATAAACGCAGTCCCAACATGCCCATTTGCTTTTGAACCATCTGTAATTTGTATAACGAAATGATCGATTAAATTTTAACATAGCGAATAAAACGGTTAAATCGTTATATTAAATTTCAAATTATTTATTATTTTACAAGACACAAAATAAAAATTTTTATAAAACGTGTTTTGAATTAAGAATTTAAATCCCGTGTGGGATATTAGAACAAACTGAGTATGAAATCAAACGAGTATTTAAAAGAAGAATGCATTAACAAAAAATAGAAACTCATTCTAAATTTGCGGGGAAAAACTAAAAAAAAAAAAGCTCTGAAGAGATCTTTTATTATTTTCTAAACAGTCAAATGAAAATTATTTTAAACACTGGTAGATATAATTCAATCAAATATGTATATAAACAAGCGCGTATTTCCCTGCTTGGATTGTTCGGGAAATACCCGCCTGGATCTACAATATATCTCATGAAGAATGCAAGCAAAAGTTACCTCTTCTCTTGAATCAGGTTTCATTCAATCCACACAAATCTTTGCAAGGAGTAAAGGCAAATATACTGCAATGCAACAATTTTCGTTACGTATAAAATACTATGTACTTCAAAGACATCTTTCTACCGCTCACCAACGTCTAGCCCCTCAAATACTAGTTTCCTACCTGAACATCCGCGCAGATTAGTGCGCATATCATCATTTACCTGAAGGCGCGCAAGCGCGGTTTTTTACTCTGTTATTTACTCCCTCCACGTTTTACTCCGTCAAAGTAGCGCACTTACCTCTTTTGTTTTGCAATGTTTGTCTATGTTCTCTTTCCAGCTCTACCACTCGACAGCTTCTGTGCTTGACTGGCTTTCTATCTAGATTATTGCTTAAAGTTACCGTTAGGAGATATGCTGTTAAAAAATTATGTACCATTACCTGATAATTATGTATATCCACAACATTTTAAGATATGTTCATTAGTGCATTCAGTTATAATTCACATATATTCGAAACTATACTATAATTTGTTCGATGAGGGGTAGGGTTAGTAATACCCAGGTACCCTGGTGTCTGGCACCACTTTAAATGGATCACTGCGTTTACTCCGCTCTTCGTACTGTCCTGATACCGTGTGATTACTGATACAGTTCTCTTTTACTATATTTTGTTTTGATTATTATGTTTTCTTCACAAAATCAAGAAAAATGGCCTTTTCAGGGCCAAATACTTCTATTTCCTCAGAAGGAATTTTTGATTCTGAATCGAATCAAAATCAGGAAGAAGTAATCGTGTGCAATAATTCCAATTCTGGTATGCGTGATAATTATGATTGTGTTGTGCATGATATGGTTGACTGTACAAATGACTTTAGTGTGGCTGAGAGGGATTTTGTTTGCCCTGATTGCTTAAAAACTTTCAAATATAAATGCAATTTGAAACGCCATGTATGAAAATTTCATTATAATAATACTATATTAATTGAGTCTTTAAAAAATAAAAGTTCTGTTGTGTGTCATGGGAAAAGTTCCAATAGTATGATTGATTGTGTAAATGATTGAAGTGTGGCTAAGAGTAATTATATATGCCCTGATTACTCAAAACTTTCAAAAAATAAGTACAATTTGAAATGCCATGCAAATCAATCACGCTCTAATAATACTGCTTTAATTGATTCTTTAAAAAGTGATCGATCACTAGACTACAAATGTGAGAACTGCCATCTGAAATTTAGTGACCTAAAAAATTTGAAATATCATCAAAATAAAATTCACACGTCTGAGGTCAATCAAACCAAAGCTGTATGTAAGTAAAGCGTCGACACTTCAATGGGAGAAATTGCGCTTCGCAACGACCGCAGCGCTCGTAGCGGTGGCGATGTGGAAACACAATCAGTAAAACTGCGCATGCTCCTTTCCTTTTCAGTCATTGGTTGTTTTGATTTGGTTGTTTGTTTGATTCTACCATATTCTAACCTCCATGGATTCTACCGAAAGAATCTGACAGATAACTGAGACCCCGACGAAGGAAGTTTACCCCTCACGTGACCGGATATGTACCGCCTCAGGGCAAGTAAATCTCAACACTAGTAGTATTGTCGAAATAGGGGTTATTGTAATTGGCCGTTTATCGCCTTACTGGTTTGTTTTTATTTTACGTTTACGGATGGTAGTAATTGATATGTGAATGGATTTATGGAAGTGCAATGAATACTTATCTCTTCTGTTTTGTTTATGTTTATCGTTATATAAATGCATGCATTAAAGCTAATCAATCTGTTCCAAAAATATATTAGATATGTGAAATTACTCATGCATTTCTCTGTACGTGGACAAGTAGAAATATTTAGTATTTCTGGCATATATATATAATATTTGGAGTCTGCAGTAGTTTTTAAAATATATGAAATTTTAAATATTGATAGTTATGAAAGTAGATTGAAATCTATGTTATATTTTATTATCTATGCAATAGAGTGATACTTATTACGTATTTATTATTAAACTAATGGAGAGTTTTTTTTTTTTGATCTAATGGATTAATCTTGGAAATATTTAAAAAACTATGTAATGGATTTTTTGCTAAGCACGTTTTTTCTGAACATTAAGCTTTAGTTATTCTGTGTTGAATATTTCCAGTGTATTTATTATAAAACGAAACCTAACATCATATTAAAAACATAGTTCCCTAGAAATTTTAAGGAAGGCAATTATTATTCATTTTCTGAAATATTTGTTTTTATATATTATGTAAAATTTTGTAACTTTTGGTTTTATGGTTGCAACTTTGAATTCAATCAAAAACAAATATTTAGGGCAAAAGAATTGTGTATGCAATAAATTTGTCGAAATATATATTTACATGTTCACAGAATTTTTTTTTAATGCACAATAATGTCAAAGTTTACCAATGCAGAGGACTCTGTCTTGATTTCTACTATATTTTCTTAATACGTGGTATTCAACCTGTGTCCTATATCTTGCACTACCAGATATTTCACAGCTCACTTTACATTTTTACTGCTATCTCCTTTACAGTTTCCAATGGACTAATTTTTTAATGCATCATATACATGTGTTTCTGACTACATAATCCATGTATTTAATCATGTGATTGTTTATTTTATTTATGTTTTATTTCTTAAGAAATTGATATAATTTTAAAAAAGGGCAACATATATATTGTAACAAAATCATTTAAGGAATGCATGGTAGTTGACATGTCACATTCTTTTCATTGTTACATCCTGGGGCATAGCTAGAGGGCAGGACATTTGTCTCTGGGTGCAGCATCCAGGGGAGCCAAACTGATGCTACGTAATTTTAGAATTAAATATTTTCCATTCTTAGCAAACAGGAAGGGGTGCAAAATCTTCAGCTGACCCTGGGTGCTGAAAACCTTACCTACAACTTTGGTTACATCATCAGCTTTAAGGCTTTTCCCAGGCAGATTATTCTAATTCTTCCTGTATTAAAATATGCTGTTGATGAAAATAGCACCATTAGATTTCATACTGTCTTCTGGACTAGTTGTAGAGCATTTTAGCTGTGCGTATTCCTGAGCAATTATGATTTTATTAGTGACAAAATTTTCACGTTGAATCATTTCCATAAGTTTCTTCTGAGTGTCAGGTATGAGCCAACCTGTCAGACTTTCAGTCATTAGTATCATATTCAGAAACACAAGAACAGAAACTAGCCATACAGTATAAATGCCAATGATGATTTAATATCTGTCCTTTTTTTTAAAAAAAAAAAGATTCTATATAATATCCTTTAATAAAAGTTAGTTTTTCTGTATAAAATAACCATAGCTGCGAAATTACTTTAAACCATTTTGTCTTATTAAAAATTTTACAGCAATGCTGTTCTTTTGCAAAGTGGGGATCTGTATTATAAGTGGATGTATACATGATATTCGTTCATGTGATATGACAATGATGAAATTTTCATTTCATGTTAAATTAATTTTGAAAATAAAGCAGTTAGTGACATGTTAAAGTTCCTGAGTATGAAAATATGTTCTATTGAAATGTGTATAAATTTATTACTTTATGAGTAAACTGTAAACCCTAAGGTAAAATAAATAAATTAGAAAATAAGTATTAAGTTTTTCCATTAATTTATAATTTTTAGATATGTACTGTTAAACATAACTTAGCAGAAATTCAATTATCATTTGCCGTCTTAACATCAGTTTTCACTATCCATTATCCTCTGAGATATTCTGACGGACAGAATGAAACCACCAAAAGGATAAAAATGAAAATCAGTTTAAAAAGTATTTAAAATAGA
>KK120324.1:0-25090 GCA_000611955.2 Stegodyphus mimosarum
TGGTTCGATTCCCGGCGAAGGCGTTGCTCATTTTTCATGTCTCCTGCTGCGAAATAACCTAATCTCTCTACAAACTGATAAAAGGAAGTACAATCATTATGTTTGTTTCTTTATTTGATTATGAAAACAAACTTAACGGCGGCCACCCAAGCGATATAATGGTTACCGTTGCTGACTGTCCAGCCGAAAGGCCCGGGTTCGAATCTCGGAGAAGGCATGGATGTTTGTAGATGTATAGTGTCCGTGTGACATGGAGGCACTCTAAATTTGCGGCGAGCCGAAAATCCTCCTGAGAGGTCGGTGGCAGGAGAACAGGAGTGGGAAAACCTCGGACACGTTCCCCCCAAGAGTGCTTTCCATCAAAATTTAGGGGGGGGGCGGGGCTGAGCTAAATCGCACTGTCACCTGTAAGGTGCTCAAGGCTGTTGCTAACGACAGGCCTAATCTAGCGCTCATTGCCAGGAGGAATTTCGTGGGTTCGGGCTGACTGTGCCAAACAAGTAAGCAAGTAAGCATTGACAATAGCCATAACTAATTTTTCGTTTCTGAAACCAATTTTTTAAGTTCGCCGATATAATTAAAACCTGATACCACCACAAACCTTCTTAGAAAACTTAGCTTCGTTTGTCGGCATCACGTTTGAAAGTTTTTTAATCTTCTATTAGTTTGTAAAAAAGTATTCCTTCCCTTTTTTTTAAACCAATGTTTCATCTAGTGTAAATACACTTTTCCATTTTTTACCAGCAAAAAAAAAAATGTGTCATAAAAGTGTTTGTAAATCGTCTTTTGTCGTCTCAAGTTTATGTTTTTCTTGGAAGCAATGGATGCACAATCTTGTTAAAATTGCTTTGAATATAGTTGACTAATATATTTTTATTTCATTTGAATTTCGACTATTATATAACCATTGGGGTGTTGCCATCGTCCCCGGCAAATCTTTCATTTCACACTGTACAGTCAAACTCCGCTATAATGAATACCGGATGTAAAGAAAGAACGCTCTGGTCTCGTTCAATTTCTTATACGTCTGTTCCGACTTTAGCCCATTTTCTCTAACGAGGGATTTCATCTTTCCGATCGGGAAAAATACAGTTAAGTTAGTTACGTTTCTGATGCCGTGATGGTGGTTGTGTTCCATCACGATGACATATATCATAAGCTTTGTTTGTTAATTTGTTTATTATTATGTTAGTTAATAAAATAGAAAAGGAATAATTGACTGATCAATGGAGTAACTAGGGAACATGGACATAAGTTTATACAACGTCCAATGCTATTTTATACTGTAAGGTTTTAGTTAAACTAACCAAGTTTTATTTTAATTTAAATCTGTCTATCTCCTCTCTGCTTCAACTTCCCGTCAGAAGAAGCGCGCGGTTTTAGCTTATGCTAATTTTGAAGTACAGCGAAGTACTATTTAAGCCAGAGGTAGAAACCTCTTATTGTGAGAGAGCTTAGCCTCGGATCACGGTCACGCCGCTCAACGTTCGTCTGACCAGCTAGCAGTTTAAATTTATAAGCCATAGTGCTTACTACGTGATTGCATTGTAAAACAATTTGAAGTGCGTTAGTATTAGTATATCTTGCTACGCACCCTTTTAGGTAGAGGCCAATCTCCGCGAATAGCTCTGCGAAGCAAAGTTTGAATTAAGTTCTATTTAAATTTATTTAAGTTTATTTGATTGTTAAGTTTGACCCAAGTGCGGTCTTTTACGTTCTGTATCTCTCCCGAGTTCGGAAGTTTGTATTTAATACTGATTTAATAAAAGAGGATTTCAAATCCCTTCACGTGCAGTTATTATCCAGCCCAGCAGTTACATCAGAACATAGCGTACCTTCCGCTCCCTGTTCCAGTTCAGGACTGAAAACTTGAGGTTAAGAACCCGATTACAGACTGTACTTATGTTTCCAAAAAACACGCACAGAATGCTCAGTCCTCATAATACTACTACAGTGAACCTGCATAAGTACACTCATGGACAAAAAAATTAGCGCACCAAGAAATAATTGCGGGATCGTAACGAAACTTGCAATGAAGGTACATGTCGGGGAGATATGCAAATGATTAGAAATGCAGCGTCTTTGCGCATTACGTATAGCCGGTAGAGGGCGTTGAACGTCGTACTCTGTGGAGTGTAAAACAGGTAACCAAAGCTTTGTTTGAGTGTGCTGAATCATTTACAAAGGAAGAGCTGAGGTAGACATGTCATTACGCCGTGTTTGAAGACAATATGAGCAGTTGTCGCAGTTTGAGAGGGGGAGAATCGTCAGGATGATGGAAGCTGGGTGGTCAGCCAGGCGAGTAGCGCGTCAATTAGGCCGCTCTGATTGTATTGTGAGGAGGTGTTGGGACCAGTGCATCCGAGAGATGTCATGTACACGAAGACCAGGCTCAATACGCCCTCGACAGACCAGTCGTGGAGAAGACCGCCACATCGTAAGAAATGCACGCGTACAGCCAACTGCTTCATCGGCCGCTATCCAGGCACAGGTAGCACCTTCACTAGGGGCCCCTGTGTCTTCTCGAACCATACGAAGGCACCTGGCTGAAAGACAATTGGTATCGTGGCACCCATAACGTGTGCTCTCCTTGATGCCCACCCATCGATGCCTTCGTTTGGAGTGGTGTCGAGCAGGAGGAAACTGGACTGCAGCGGAATGGAACCAGGTCGTCTTTAGCGACGAATCCAGATTCAATCTCGGCAGTGATGATAATCATGTTCGTGTGTAGAGAGCCCGTGGTGAACGCCTCAATCCTGCCTTTGCTGTACAACGACACATCGCTCCCACAGCTGGTGTGATGGTATGGGGTGCCATTGTTTACAATACACGGTCACCCCTAGTATTGTTCCGTGGCACCATGACAGCTCAGCGATATGTTCATGAAATCTTGCAACCACATGTGTTACCACTCATGCAACGGCTCCCAAGAGCCATTTTTCACAAGATAATGCTCGGCCTCATACGGCAAGGGTGTGACAAGTCTGTCTCCGCACTGTTACTACCCTTCCTTGGCCTGCCCGATCCCCAGATTTGTCTCCAATCGAGCATATCTTGGATCATTTGAAACGACGAGTTGGGCATCCCACGAGTTTGAACGAACTAGAGGCAAGGTTACAGCAAATATGGAACGAAATGTCTCAAGACATCATACAGAACTTGTATGACTCAATGCCCGATCGCATCGCCTCGTGCATTCGCGCTAGAGGGGGTCCAACGGAGTATTAACTCCTCCGTTCTTTTGACTTTTTCTCTGAAATAAATTATCCTTTTTCTTTGATTTCCTTATCATTTACTTATATCAAAGCAGTCATTACGTATGTAAAATTTCGTTTCATTTTGACGACTCCTTCTTGGTGCGCTAATTTTTTTGTCCATGAGTGTATATTGGGTCTGACTCCAAATTATAATATAACAATTCTTATAATTATAATTCCGTTTCATCAAAAAACGTTAATCCACTTTTTAAATCGAAAATAATCTTTATTTCGTTTTTAAAAAATGCAGAACAACTCTTTAGAGCGATAACAACAACAATCTACTGTTGCCATTTCACGAACAACAAAAATTGAATAATCTTTTTGTTGCCATTCTCAAAACAACAAAAAATAAATAAAACAATATTAATCAGTATTTAAAGTTTCTGTATAAGTTCAAGCCACAAAAAGTATGAAAATCTGATGTAACGAGCTATATGAATATATTCGATTCAAACTTTTCTGTGTTTTTTGCATTTTCCTCGAATTTCTGCACTCTTAAACGAAAATTTACTAACCCTTAAAATCATTCATGTTTAAGATTTTAGGATCCATATTCCACACATAAAGGGAAATATTTTTTATTTATTTATTTTTTTAATCTTCACTTCCACTTTTTTCTGTGTTTTAAACGAAGGCTGTGTAAGTCAGATATGAACCAAATTCTACGAGAATAAGGACATTAGAAGTATATCTTAGGATACCATACGCTGTTACTGACCATTGAACCAAAGAAGATTCATAGCTTTTCGAATTTCCTTCAAATTCTTTGAATGAACTAGCTTTCTTGGTTAATCATACAGCTTTTTTTTTTTATTTAAAAGGGATTGAATTATATTGTTCTAATGTTCCGGTTAGGGCTTTTATGTCTTTAGTTAATCTGTTGTAAAATTATCAACAATTTAAAAGTTAAAATGTCGCTAAGCATAACGAGGCCGTCATTAGTTTGCATTTGAATCTGTTAGTAGAATAGTAAATTAAATCATTTGGTACATAAACTTCAGCGCCTTTTTGCCCAGTGGAACCTGAAGTTAACTTTCAATTTTGTGCACTGAAAATTTGGACTTCCTGCCCGTAGGCCGAATTGCTTGTTTTTTCGTAGAAACTCTAATTTTAATTGTTAAAAAAAATTAACTGTATTTGGTGTTTTAGATTTTTCTGCATTTTACGATTTTTTATTGAAGTTTTTTTTTAGTTTTTTATGTATTATTGCCTTGCCGTGAAGTGAGAACTGAATTGATTGTTTGCGAAATATATCTCTAATGAAATTCGGGGAAATAAGTTTAAATGAAATGCAGTAAAAAATGCATATAATTTAACAGGTTTTAGAAGGAACATCAGGTATTTATATTATTATTGATAAAAAATTTCATAGTTATAAATGGGTAAATCGACAGAAGTAACAAAATTATTATATTTATGATAAGAAATTTATAGTGTAAAATTATTAACGTATCGTGAAGCGGAAAAGAACAAACAACCGACAAATTTATCAATTGTAGGAAATAATAATCGTGATTAAATCCTAATATGATTTTTTAAATCAAGATTTATTGTGTGACAGCACACTATAATAAGAAGATTGTTGACACGGTCTTTGATGTGACAGTGTTAACTTTTTTTTTTTTATTTCTTATTCAGATTTACCCGCTTTCGTGAGATAATTTACCTCTCGTATCGAATCAGATATAGCGAACTGGTAAAACATATGGTAAACTATAAAAGGTCCGTATTGTTATAGAATCGGTAAACTATAAAAGGTCCGTATAGTTATTGAATCGGTAAACTATAAAAGGTCCGTATAGTTATAGAATCGGTAAACTATAAAAGGTCCGTGTAGTTATAGAATCGGTGAACTATAAAAGGTCCGTATAGTTATAGAATCGGTAAATTATAAAAGGTCCGTATAGTTATAGAATCGGTAAACTATAAAAGGTCCGTATAGTTATAGAATCGGTGTCCGTATAGTTATAGAATCTGTAAACGATAAAAGGTCCATATAGTTACTTAAAATCTAACTTAAGCGAAAAAAAACGTGACAATTGATTTAATAAATGAACGCTGACTGAACAAAAAGGTTGAAGTGGCCAGAAAATTTAGTATTCCACCAAATGTACCCTATTTAGCACACCTTGGTGTAGTGGTCAGCACGCTCGGCGCGTATTCGAGAGGTCCAGGTTCGAGTCCCGGCTAAGGCATTGCTCATTTTCCCGTCTTTCGGATCGAAATGACCTAATGACTCTATAGGCTATTCAAATAAAAATTTAATGATAGTTTATTGGAGAAAATAATTTCGCGGTGGTATTCACAGTGAGATAAACGCTGCAATTTAGAAAGAGTTTCGTGGACTTGGAAAAAAGAATATTCCAGCTAAATGGACCTTTGGTAAAGCTTTGCAATTTTTCACTGGTTATCATAAATTAAGAAAAAATCGCGATAACTCCCTCAAAAATAGGCCAAACCGTGTAAAATTTGAATATGTTGCCAAGTAAGAGTAGCCGAGTAAAACTGCAAGATGCAAATTAGTGGCGTTGCACTCGGAATACGTCATCTACGAGGAGCATAAAAGTCCATGTTTGAGAGCAACACTGTGATAGTGACATTAGAAATCTTAGATAGCCAATTCGTAACAATGACCTCCTGGCGTCATTTGCCTGCAGAACTGCGATGGAGAGCCATTGGGAGACTAGAGGCAGGATAAAGTCAATCAGAAGTGGCCAGATGGCTAAATGTGAGTCCTTCTGTGGTTCATAGACTTTGGAGGCAATTTCAAACCACAGATTCGGTATCTAGGAGTTTCAGCCAAGGACGGCCAACTGCTACGACGAGCACCGATGACAGATATTTGACATTATGCGCACGTATAGAACCGATACTCCGACTCTTCCTGGATCCTCCATTGCTGCATCCACCAGGAAGGTTGGTGTCAACGTCAACTGTGCGTAGAAGGCTTCACGAAGGTGGTCTGTATGCGGGGCGAGCAGCCATTTGCGCGTCGCTCATGTCACGCCATAGGAGGGACCGTTTGCAGTGGTCGCAACAATAGGTCCACTCCATTAATGGAGGGCTGTTCTCTTTACGGATGAGTTCAGGTTTAGTCTAGAAAGCGATAGTAGGCGTTATTTGATATGGAAAGAACCTGGAACCCGTTATCATCCGTCAGACATCCGTGAAAGAGATGCATACGGAAGAGGAAGTATCTGTGTTTGGGTTGGCATCTCTTTGGGTGGGCGCACAGTCCTCCATGTCTTTCTAGGGAACCGTGAATGCTCAAGTTTATAGAGATGACATCCTTGGTGCTTATGTGCGCCCATATACCGGGGCAATAGGGGATGCTTTCCTGTTACAGGACGACAGCGCAAGACCACACAAGGCTCGCTTCGTAGATGATTATCTTCAACAGGAAACAATTATGCGCATGGAGTGGCCAGCTCGGTCCCAGGACTTAAATAATATCGAGGACGTTTGGGATGCTTTAAAGAGACGTCTAACTGCTTTCAATCCGCCCCCTCAGACCCTTGCCGCGCTTGCAACTGCTTTGCAAGAGCAATGGCTCTCGCTTCCTATGGAAGTGATGGACTGCATAATTGAAAGCATCACACATCGCTGTATGTGCTGTATGGCTTCTAGAGTGATCCTATTCCATATTGAAGGTACTTTTCCTATAGCAAACTGACACCTTCGATTTGTTCATTTTATACATGTGCTCATTTCTATACTACCACAACTGTCTGGTAATTTCTTTTTATGTTATTTGATACCTTATTATGTGTTGTATATTGGCGGTACGTTTCATAAAATTCTACATGTAACTTTTTTCAGTAAGCGCAATTTTTGTGAGTTTTCCTTAATTTGTGTCCTCCAGTGTATTTTTCCAGTGTTTTTCCAGTGTATCCTCCAGAGTATTTAATTTTAATCCTCCAGTGTATTTTTCTATTGGAAAATATTTTAAGCATTGGAAGGATGCAGCAATTTAAACAGACTGGAAGAGTATTCGAATATGTGAAACAAGCACCAAATGATGATGTAACAGGAAAGCGATTAACATTCATCAAAGCTTAATTTTACAACTTTTCACTTCAATGATTACATTGCCGATGAAACAAATGTTTTTTATCAATTACTGTGGGATAAAACATTAGCCACGTTAGAGAAAAGATATATGGTGCATAAAATTTCTAAATTCCGATTAAGGGATCATATAAATATACACATGCCCGACAGAAAGTGGTACACTAAGCAAAAAAAAGGGGGGAGAGGGAGGGGGGACCGTTCTATATCTCCCGATCTACTGGCCCGATTGACGAAATTCAAATTGCGTTTTTCATGTCTCGAAAGCGCGACTTACGATATATATCAGATTTATATATAGCATTGTTCTAACACACGTACTTTGACACAAAATCGGACTTTTTCTAAAATGACATGCCAATTTTTTGCTATATTGCGATTCTACGACTCAAATTATGCTTAAATATTAAATTTTGTGAAATTCGGTGCAAAATTTACGAAGAAATTCAAAATTGTATCTTGGCGATTTTTTTTTCAGTTTAAGCCAAGAATAATTCACTTGGCGAACTTCTTAATTTATAGCAACCTATTTTCCTTTCCTTTTTTTCATTGTAAGCGCACTCGAGGGGAAAAATGGTCATCGTTCGTACTTTCAAATAATTTTAACAAAGTGCGTAAACCACGTTTCGCGTTATTATCGCTTAAAACAAATATGTCAAACTTCGAAACAAGCCAAAATGTAAATACAGATGTATCTTAGGAAATTTTGAATAAAGAACCTCTAATATTTTGAATATATGCTTAGAATTATATCTACTTTAATATGATGGTAAAACTTTTATAGGTTATAATTCAAAATTTTCGAAACTTTCATAAAATTTATAAAAATTATTTAAAAATACAATTTCAGAAATAATTCATAAAACAGTGGGCAAATTCTATTTGAATGAACCTAAATTTCGAATTCTGAAAGAATGAATCAAGAGAGTTTAATAAAATACTTCCTTTTTACTTCGTACAAGGAAGTAAAAAAGAGATATTAACAAATATATACCAAATTCAATTAACATTGAGGAGCTAAAATTTTGAAAGCTAAGTTTTTAAAAATTACTCGTGCGATTTTTACAAAACTTGGCAGTTTGGCATAAACTGAGCCGTGGAATCGAAATATGGAAAAAAAATGGCCTGTCGTTTCAGAAAAAGTCCGATTATGTGCCAAAATACATAAATTAGAACAATGCTATATATAAATCTAATACATATCCTAAGTCGCGCATTCGAGACATGAAAATCGCAAGTTGAATTTCGTCAACCGGGCCAGTAGAACGGGAGATGTAGAACTGTCCCTCCCCCCCCCTCCGCAGTATACGTGTGATGGATAAATCTAAAAATCCAAAGTGCTTTTATAATAGATTATAAAGTCCATAAAAACACTGGATAATACCGAAAATATTTGCTAAATGGGTTACAGTATTTTATAAAATATGTAAAGAAAAAGCAGTTCTTCTGTACACTACACAATTCATGTGATCGTCTTCCTGCTAATATTACAAAATAAGGTACAGTAACAACTACAGTACTACAGTCTTTGCGCCCCTCGCTTTGTTACGCCTTTCCGATCTAGGCTTATAAATTCTCTATAAAACAGTTACAAATGGCGCAGAATTCTGTTTTCAAGGCTGTAATGAACTCTGTTCAGAAAAATACATCCTAAGTGGCAAGTTATAACGAAATTCGTAAATAATAAGGAATTTCCATGCATTGCTTCGTATGTAATATTAAAAAATTCTTAAATTTTTGAATTATTAATTTATATTTCCAAAACCACGTGCATTTCGCTGCAAGGAATGACAGCCGACCGAAGTTGAAAAAACACTTTGTAAGGTTTTAGTTCAACTAACAAAGTTTTATTTTAATTTAAATCTTTCTATCCCTTCTCAAGTTTCAACTTCCCGTTAGAAGAAGCGCGCATTTTCAGCTTATGCTAATTTGAAGTGGAGCCAAGGAGTATTTAAACGAGCGGTAGAAACCTCTCCGTGTGAGAGAGCTTTTAGTCTCAGACCACTGCTACTCTGTTCGACGTTCGCCTGACCAGCTAGCATTTAAATTCTAAGCCGTAGCGCTGTTACGCTATTACTTATTGAAGTAATTCTAAGTGCGTCAGTATTAGTTAAATATTGCTACGGACCATTTAGTTTAGAAGCCAGCCTCGCGTTCATAGCTCTGTGAGCAACGACGATTTAATTTCTAATTAGCTTTAGTTTAAATTAAATTTGATTGTTCGGTTTAGACCCAAGTGGCGGTCATTATTTTCTGTATCCCTCCCGAGTTGGGAAGTGGCTGTACATAATTGTGGTTTAATAAAAGAGGATTTTAAATCCCTCTGAAGTGTAGTTCTTCTACCACTTATTCACAGTATTCTACCACAGAACATAGCTGCATTCAGCTCCCTGTTCAAGATCAGGACTCAGTTTAAGTCACGAAAATGTTTACCAAGAATATGCACCGAATACTCAGTCCTGACAACTGTAGCAATTTTCTATTAAGCAATCATATTTGGAAGATATTTGAGATTTATGAGATTACGCAAAGCCTCGACGGCCATCTGCCTAAGGAGAAAAGAAAGAAATTAAATAATAAACAATGTGCATAAATGTATGCATGCGTCTCGCATTGTGATAAAATGACGGTACCTAGAGCCATCGAATTTTGAATGATGTAATCCTACTGCGAATATGGGCATTTGGGAACCCAAATTTGAAATTTGGAACTTGTTTTATTATCGATTTCATACTTTGTAAAACTTTAACGAATTTTTGATTAACAAACTCTAGGATGGCTCAAGGCGAGCTATGGCAACGTTGTACAGAAAAAACATTCTTATCTCCAGCTCCTGTGACTGTGTATCGGAAATTCTAAGGATATGCTCAATTTAAAATTGCTCTGCGATATTGCTCTTGAACTGAATTTTATGGTTTAGGTGCGAAGAACATGGTATTTAATAAATAAAAGTAACACACAAAAAGTTAAAAAATCTCCCCTTTGGGCGTAATGTAAAATCTGAAAGCTTTCAGGTATTTTTATTTATTTATTTATTATTTTTTTTCGTACAATGTTGCCATTGCTCGCTTTGAAATCTTTGAGTTTGTTATTCAATAATTCGTTAAAGTGTTACAAAATAAGAAATCAATGATAAAACAAATTCCAAATTAGGGCTTCCAGATGCCCATATTCGGCGGAGGATTGCGTTATTCAAAATTGGATGGCTCTAGGTACCGTTGTTTTATCACATTTGGAGAGATATACATATGTTCATGCAGATTCTTCATTATTTAATTTCTTTAAATATAGCACAGGGCAATCATTTTTGGTGGCAACAGTTTGAAAACTGATACGGCGTTTGTAGTGATTCAACGCAAAATGCCAAAACGAAATTAACAGCCGTTCTCGGCTAACGTCCTTTGAGCTAAAAACTCAAATACACACACAGATTTGGATTGTTACGTTCATTATTATTTAATTATTCTAATATTTATTACTTAATTATTTTATTAATTGGAATTTAATTATGCTAAATCTTTTATTATTAACATTTTTTTCTTTCAATAAGTTGTTTGTGTAATAAAGTTAAAATTGTTACAGCTATATTTGTTACCTTTCTCTTTTGGCTTTATTGCTAGATAATGTTCGCAGAATTGAAGAGAAAAAACGTACATTGCGCCAATAAATTTAAAAAAAGGGGGGGATTTTGAATGCTTAATTCTAATATTTGTTGTGAGAAGATTTTGTATCCGATACTTTTTTTAGTCCAAAGGGGCTTTGTCCCTGAAGGACTATTGTTTTCGTTTTGCGATTTTGCGTTGAATCAGTATAAACGGCTGTATCACTTTTCAAACTGTTGCCACCAAAAGTTATCGCCTTGTGTTATATTTAAAGAAATTAAATAATGAAAAATCTGCATAAATGTATGTATATTTCTACAAACGTGATAAAACAACGGTACCTAGAGCCATCCAATTCTGAATAACGTACGTTTCCACCCGAATATGGGCATCTGGAAACCCAAATTGGAAATATGGAATTTATTTTATCGATTTCATATTTTGTAAAACTTTAACGAATTTTTTACCAATAAACTCAAGGATTTCCAAGCGAGCAATGGCAACGTTGTACAGAAAAAACATTTTTATCTCCAGCGCGCGAGACTGCATAGGAAATTCTAAAGATATGCTCATTTTAAAATTATTTTGCGATATTGCTGTTGAACTGAATTTTATGGTTCAAGTTCGAAGAACATGATATTTAATTAATAAAAGCAGACACAAAACACTAAAAAGACGCCCCTTTGGACGTAATTTAAAATCTGAAACCTTTCAATTTTTTTAACTTAATTTTTTTTTTTAAACTTGTTTCAACTTCCTTTAGCGCATTTAAAAGTTAACTAAAATCCTTCCATCTAATGACGAATAAATAAATTATAAACTCAGAGCTGAACAAATTTCTGCTTTATTCTGAAATGTTTTGAGCAGTAGGTCACGGCTTCCAAGACTCAGAAATCGAGAAAAAGTTAACCATAAAAGCATGTTTATAAATTGATTAGATTGATTGACGTGTGTGCGGGAGGGACAGAGGGAGATTTTCTGGCACATTTCCATCTGACTGCTCAGATCCAAGCAAAGCTTTTGGAGTTTAGACTTATGCATAAATAGTTACAGTTTCAGATTTCCCGCGAGTGGCAACAGCAAAGGGACTGGCCACTAAAGGCCGATACAGACGTCACGAGACCACGCCCCTACCCGTTTACTCCCTCTTGAAAGAGACACCGCAAGTTTGGAAGCTGTACATAAATCGGTGACAAGTTTCAAAAGAATTTTGGGGCTCGAAATATATATATATAGAAATAATCCCTGCAGGACAACTCAGACGCATTTTAAGAAAGTTACTTCGAATAGTTTTACGAACGTCATTTTTTTTTCAAATGTAAGTTGTAGTTTTCTATTTTTATCTTTTAAAATAAAATATTTTTATTATTATTATGATTATCATCATGATCATTATTAAGAAGTTTATTTATGCATAACAGCGTTAATTTTCCACAGTTTTTTTTAGTTTTGTTTAATATTATTGGTGTTGAATGTAATTAATTTTACAAAAGTTAAATTAATCCATGGAATTAAAGGTATTTAATTGATGCTTAGATTAGTGAAAATTTAGAATATTTTATTTACATACATATTTTATTTCGAAAACTTAACGAATTTTCAAAAATCAAATTAATTTTTTTTCATTACTTTATAGATTCTTAAAAAAATCTGAAAGGTTTCAGATTTTAAATTACGTCCAAAGGAGCGTTTTTTTTTAACATCTTGCGTCAATTCTTATTTATTAAATATCATGTTCTTTGCACTTAAACCATAATATTCAGCTCAAGAGCAATATCGCAAAATAATTTTAAAATGAACATATCTTTAGAATTTCCGATACACAGTCTCACGCGCTGGAGATAATTTTTTTTAACAACGTTGCCATTGCTCGCTTTGAAATACTTGAGTTTGTTAATGAAAAATTCGCTTAAGTTTTACAAAATATGAAATTGATAATAAAACAAATTTCAAACTTGGACTTGCCCATATTCGGGTGGATACGTTCTGTATTCCAAATCTGACGGCTCTAGATACTGTTGTTTTATCACAATGAGAGAAACATGCATACTTTTATGCAGATTCTTCATTATTTAATTTCTTTAAATCTAACACAGGGCGATAATATTTGGTGGCAACAATTTGAAAAGGGAAATAACGCTTTTATTGTATCAACGCAAAATGTCAAAACGAAATTAATAGTCCTGTGCAAATCGTCCCTTTGAAATAATAAAGATAATACACAAAACGTTAAAAAAAACGCCCCTTTGGGCGTACTATAAAATCTGAAAGCTTACAGATTTTTTTAAATTTTATTTATTTGTTTGTTTTTATTGAAATTATTTAACAGGATTCATTGTTTATAGATTTCGCTACTTATAGAAACATTTTTCTGTCAAATTCCAAAAGTACTATGAAAACTTTTACTGTTCTTAAATATAAAACATAGTTAAATAAAATTCTTATTATTATTTAGTTTTAAAACATTTTTTGCATTCATTATTACCTTAATTATCAAAATTTTGTCAAATATCATTTAGTAATCTAAATTGGTTTTAAACCCTACCATAGTTTTCAGTGAATCGAATAAGTTTGTAATGTTGCTTTATAATGTTTTATTTATATTAAACAATATTATTTATGGATGGCAATAAAAAATCATTTTTCCGACTACTAATGATATTTATTACCATTATTAATTAGACTTGCTTTTAGAAATATAGAATATACTAAGATAACAAAATTTATACACTTTAACATTTAAACTTCCTGCGTAAGATAGAAAATCGAATATTAATTCCGTTTTTAAATAAGCAGTTATTGATTTAATTTGCGTTGTTCTCCTAATACCGATTTTTCAGTATAGCAGTGTAGATAAAAGTTCTCTACCCCAAGAAATTAAAATATTCTGAGAAAAGGAACTTATATATGTTTTCTCTCGTTATTCCTAATACAATTGCCAGATCCATTCTTCCTGCACCTTAAAAAAATTGTAAAATCAGAAGAATATTTTTTATATTTTGATTAAATGTTTTGCACATTGTCTATTAAATTGAACCCAGTGGCGAAGGCACCGAAAAATATTAATACCTCCAGCCGATTTCAGTTGGTTTTGTTTATTTGACTCTGGCTTATATATGTTTTCTCTTGTTATTCCTAACACAATTGCCAGAATTTATAATCTTCGAAATCTCTCCCGCATATCCATTGTTCCTTCACCTTCAAAAGATTGTTAAATCAGAAGAATATTTTTTCTATATTTTGACTAAATGTTTTGCACATTGTCTATTAAATTGAACCCAGTGGCGAAGGCACCGAAGAATATTAATACCTCGAGCCGATTTCAGTTGGTTTGGTTTATTTGACTCTGGCTTATATATGTTTTCTCTTGTTATTCCTAACACAATTGCCAGAATTTGTAATCTTCGAAATCTCTCCCCCATATCCATTGTTCCTGCACGTTAAAAAAATTGTAAAATCAGAAGAATATTTTTTATATTTTGACTAAATGTTTTGCACATTGTCTATTAAATTGAACCCAGTGGCGAAGGCACCGAAGAATATTGATACCTCAAGCCGATTTCAGTTGGTTTGGTTTCTTTGACTCTGCAATGCAGGTGAGAGCTATTTGCCTAAGGGAAGGGATGCCTCCTTGGAGGACTTTCTAAGGGAAACGTGCTCATACACATGTTACACATGGGAAATAATCACGAAAACACCTGTGTACTCAGCCCGTTCTCCGGGATTGAAATTCCGGACCGAACTTCCAGTGTTCAGCGACTTTACCGCTCGGCCGCTGGTGAATCCGAGCCGATTTCAGAATTCAATAAGCGGTTAGGCTCATATGTGAAGGAATACCAGTCGGTTTCTTTAGGAAGTCCTTCATGGAGGCATACTTCTGTTAGGCAGATAGCTTTCGAGTGTTTTGCCATAATTAGACAAAAAAAATTTGTGTTTAATGTGCAGTAAAACTCCATTAAAATGTTTCTAATTAAAATACTTCACTGCCTAAGAAGCTTGTTTCATCAGAGAGATCCAAATAGGAGATTATTTGGATCCTTCTGAGGATAAAAATTAAAATTGTTTTTGGATAGTGTTAAATTTTACAGCAAAACACATTTTGTCTGGAAAGAAGATGTTTTTGTTTAAGTTTTAACCAATTTTTAAACAACTTTTGCTTCCTGCCTTCAGAAAATATACATTTTTTCTTTTTCTTCCTTCGTTTCTTTTTAGGCCTCATTTCGTTTTGCCATTTTAAGTTGAAAACTTTAAATGTCCTTTTCTCATTTTTCAAATTGTTACCACCAAATATTATCGCCCTGTGTTATGTTTAAAGAAATTAAATAATGGAGAATCTGCATAAATGTATATATGTTTCTCGCATTGTGATAAAACAAAGGTACCTAGAGCCATCCAATTTTGAATAACGTAATCCTCCACCGAATAGGAGCATCTGGAAGCCCAAATTAAGAATTTGTTTTACTGTCGGGTTCTTATTTCGTAACACTTCAACGAATTTTTTATTAACAAACTCAACGATTTCAAAGCTAGCAATGACGACACTGTACGAAAAAAAAATTTTTATCTCCAGCGCACGAGACTGTGTAGTGCGAAGAACATGGGATTTAATAAATAAAGGTAACACACAAAACGTTAAAAAAGCCTCTTTTGGCGTAATGTAAAATCTCAAAGCTTTCAGATTTTTTTAAAATTTTTTCTTTTATTTATTTATTTATTTTTTAAGGAATTTTTATTCAATGCATTTATTTTCTCAGTCTGAAATACAGAGTTAGCAAGATTCTTCGGCGAATTAGCCTTTTAAGGACCACATAAAATAGGAAAAGAGAAAATCAGTAATCTGCCTTTACTTTTCCTTTTAAAGTGGTAGCATTTACTTCTGAGACATTCAGTAACTATTTACAAAATTATTAATCAGTTCTTCTAATTAATGAATAAAAGTTCAGATTAATGCGAGATATTTTCCTCAGAAAGTTTTCATTAAGGCATTCCATTGCTAAGGCCTCCATTTTCATGTTTGTTATTATAGCTGACAATTCTAAATTTGTTTCGTTACAATTAAGTCTTAACGTCTTATTGAAAAACCTGTCAAAAATTTATAAAAAATTGCAGATATTTTTTTAAATTAATTTATTTGAAAATAAAATTGAAAGGATAAGTTTTAAAATTGCAATTTAGCTGAAAATAAAATTTAACATGAATGATTTAAATTTAGTTTTAAAATTAAAATACATCTATTTTATTTCAAAGCAGTTATTAAATTTGTAACTTTAGAATTATGCTGTTAGAAAGCTCTTTAATAAATAGTTCTTAACTTTGAAAACAGATGTTCTTTTTTAAGATGACTTCTTGAGTTTCTTGAAAATTCTTTTAAGCCAGCACTGCTTTATTAGATTTTATAATTTTGTCAGTCTTTTATACCTGTCTGAGCATACATATATATATATATATCTGACTGCATACTAATTTATCCAAATTACTGATATTATAGGTGTTTGCGGTTCGGTGTTCGAATGGCGCCGAAATCGAAAGTGTATTTTCGTTTCTAAATAACCTTAGTAAATTCCGCTACTATTTTGTTCATATTACAGTGCTGTTATGTATTTAACGAAAATCATACATAAAAACATCACAGAACGAACAGGAATTATAGGCTAAAATAAGAAAGAGGCTGTTCGCAAATTTTTTAGACGATTTTGGTAAGCGGTAATAAAAAATCGTTTACTGCAAAAGAAGTAACTGAAACTGTACTATGTTTTTAAAAGTCAAAATTATCGTCTGTGGCTTGAAAGTTTTGTTCTTACTCAAAATGGCGAATTTAACAAAGCAGTGGTTCGAAGGCTACATTGACGCTCTTTCCTAAAAGAGAAATATGCATACTCCGTTATCCCAAAACGATGGGAGAGTCAGGGTTGTGTGATATCTAAAGCGTCGATTGGTAATATCATCGACAAGAAAGGAAAAAACGTCAAACTGGAGCCTCGAGTGGAACAAAAATTCCAAACAAGTATCCGAGGAAAAAACGGACATCTTCGACTATTGCAAAGGTACGTCGTTTAATGTTAAAAGAAAATCTTCCTAGTCGAAGGACAGTTGCAAAATCATTAAAATGCTCGGTGTCCACCGTAAACAAAATGATAAACGTCGATTAAATCTTAAGAAAGAGAAAAAACGCAATGTGCATCGTGTTCTTCCGAAGCATATCGCTCGACGCGGGATACGCTGCAGAATTCTATACGAGAAACACTTATCCGAAGAAAAATGGAAAACAATTGTCACATTAGATGAAGCGTGGGTGTATTTAAATGATTGTAACAAAAAAAGAGCCATTTATTATTATAAAAGGGGAGAAAAAAATTTAAGTACATGGTTCAAAGAATCGAAAGAAAGTTCTAATGGATTCATGATCGTTGCTGGTTTTTCTTATAATGGCAAGTTAAAAATAAAGAAAGTGCAAAAAAATGTCAAGATTAACTCCAAATACTATCAGGAACATATTCCATCGCCAATTTTTCTGAATGAAATACCATCGCTTCACCCACAGTGCCATCCATCCGTGAGACTCCATCGGGACAAAGCTAGCAGTCACGCATCAATATCCACTGTAAATTTCCTAAACTAAATGGAACAAAAAACTGGTATCGAGGCCATACCCTTCACCGATATCCCTACTAAATCTCCCGATGTGTTACCTACGGATTTTTGTACTTTCGAACTTTTAAAAACTGCATTATCAAACGTTGTCTCAAAACCCTAACGGGACTCCGGACAGCTGTCTGGGAGGAATGGGATAGAATACCTCTTCTGACACTTCCAAAGGCATTGTTATCCTGGAAATTGCGGTGTCGAAAGACAGTTCAGAATAAGGGATGTCAAATAGAACATTTAAAACGTAAGAGTTTTATGTAATTTAGTTTTGTGAATACAATATACATCGTCTAAAAAACGTGCAAACTGCCTCTGTAATATGTTCCGGCAACCGCTTGCGCCGCAGAAGAATCCAAAATGGGCGTTGCCAACGTAGGGCAACGAAATGGTGAAGTTAAAGTGTGAGGCATGGAAGCAGACAATACGTATTCAAAATTCTTAGTGATATCGTGAGTGGAAGACAGTTCATAATTCCGATGAAAAATTTCGCATATTATTTTAAGGTATTAAGCGAGCGTATGCGGTTTATAATTAGCGAAAGAATTTTAAAGCTTCAATTTTTTAATTAGCGAAAGAATTTTAAAGCTCTTGTTTTTCCACAATCTTCATTCAATGTTCTTTAAGTATGTACACTCTGTTTATATCTGTCATAATACGTTTATAGACTGATTGCACGTTTTTTCATATTATGAAAACACTTCTCTTACATATCCGCTATCTGTTATTTTTGTTACGATTAAATTTGTTGGGATTACTAAGAGTTTTTGCTACAGCCAACCTTAGATAATCTTTCACGAAACACCTTCACTTTTACTCAACATTTTCATTTCTATCTTTATCGCTTTTTCGGTTGAAGGCTGTAAAATGTAAACGTAGCTTATATTGAAAGAAAATACCCATTTCCCTCAAACTGGCAATCTGCTTGACAAGATTCGCTTGAAACACCGGTCCTTAAAAGGTTAAAGTTGACTTGATTATTGAGATATTAGGTTGGTTTTGAAGCAAGAGTACATGAAAAATGAGCAATTTCTTTGCCGGGACTCGAACCTCGGACCTTTTGAATACACTACGCACCGAGTGTGCTGGGTATTACACAGCGAAGGCGTGCTAAGAAGATGTGAGAAAAAGAGCAACTGGGTATTAGGAGATCCAATCGCCCTGCTGGTGAAGAATCATCATCCACCACCTTGTTTTAGTTCGGATACCGCTGTACAGACATTAGGATATTTTGGAAGCAGGAGACATGAAGAAATGTGCAGTGTCTTCGCCGGGACTCGAACCTCGGAGCTATCGAATACGCACCGATTGTGCTGACGATTACACCACGAAGGCATGCTAAGAAGGCGGGAGAAATACCTTGTAAGTTTAATATACACAGGCCGTTCGCACATTTTTTAGACGATGTATATTGTATTCACAAAACTAAATTACATAAAATTCTTGTGTTTTAGATGTTCTATTTGACATCCGTTATTCTGAACTGTCTTTCGACACCGCAATTTCCAGGATAATTAATGCCTTTTGAAGTGTCAGAAGAGGTATTCTATCCCTTTCCTCCCGAACAGCTTTCTAGAGTCCTGTCAGGGTTTTGGGACAACGTTTGGATAATGCAGTTTTTAAAAGTCCGAAAGCACAAAAATCCATAGGTGACACATCGGCAGATTTAGTAGGGATGTCCGTGAAAGGTATGCGCAGTTTTACTGATTGTGTTTCCACATCGCCACCGCTACGAGCGCTGAGGTCGTTCCGAAGCGCTATTTCTCCCATTGAAGTGTCGACACTTTACTTACATACAGCTTTGAATATATGCTCATTTTAAAATTATTTTGCGATATTGCTGTGGAATTAAATTTTATGGTTTAAGTGCGAAGAACATGATATTTAATAAATAAAGTTACACAGAAAAAGCTAAAAAATGTAAAAATGCCTTTGCGCGTAATGTAAAATCTGGCGGCTTTCAGATTTTTATTATTATTATTATTATTATTATTGTTATTATTATTAGTTTTTTCTACTTTTTTATTTTATAAGGTATTCTTTTAGGTATTGAATTATTGTTCTTTTTATTTTTGATTGTTCTCTGTTATTCCTCTTCTTTTCAAAGTTTAAATTTTTACTTTTTAAAGTTTCTAATAAGATTTAAAATCATAAATGGTTATCTCTATAATCCAACCTACTGATAAATAAATACTTTTCAGGTGCAATGGTTCCGCCTACACAAAGTGCATGTATGCTGTCCATGATGGAATATCCAAAAGAATTTTCTTTCGAATGTGGTAAGAAAACCAAGGGTTCCAGGAAATCTAGATTCCTTGAAGGTAAGAAAAGACATTATTATGGGATCTGTTTCTTTTATAATTTCCTTTTCGTTTAACGCTGAAATAACAAAATGGCTGAAGGGAAAATTTTCAAAAAATTATGAAAATATCCGCATTTCACAAAAGAATGCTGATGGAAAGAAAAACATTTACGCCCTTATATGTTGTGCTATGCATCGCAGTGTATGAAATATTATGCTTTTATTTAACCCCTTGAAATGAATATACAAACCGTCTGGTAATTTCATTATGCAGTGTATATACCCTCACTATGCTTTACGTAAGCTATTTAGTAGTAGAATTTTATCCATAGTTCTGTAGCTACGAATCCATAGCTACGAATTAATACTCTACTGAATACTTTTCTGTCAAGAAAATTTATTTACTTAGAAATAATTAAGGCAATTCTAGTACATTTGTCAGGACTGAGTGTTCGGTGCATATTCTTGGCAAACATCTTCGTGAAACGTGAAGTCCTGATCTTGAACAGGGAGCTGAATGCAGCTATGTTCTGTGGTAGAATACTGTGAATAAGTGGTAGAATAACTATACGTAAGAAGGATTTAAAATCCTCTTTTATTAAACCACATTTATATACAGCCGCTTCCCAACTCGGGAGGGATACAGAAAATAATGACCACACTTGGGTCTAAGCTGAACAATCCAATAATTTAAACTAAAGCTAATTAGAAATTAAGTAGTCGTTGCTCACAGAGCTATAAACGCGAGGTTGGCCTCTATTCTAAATGGTGCGTAGCAAGATTTAACTAATACTCACGCACCTAGATTTACTTCAATAAATAGTAGCGTAACAGCGCTACGGCTTAGAATTTAAATACTAGCTGGTCAGGCGAACGTCGAATAGAGTAACAGTGCTCTGAGACTAAAAGCTCTCTCACACTGAAAGGTTTCTACCTTTCGTTTAAATAGAACTTGGCTCCACTTCAAATTAGCATAAAGCTGGAAAGCGCGCTTATTCTAACGGGAAGTTGAAATGAGCAGAGATAGAAAAAGGGCAAATTAAAATAAAACTTTGTTAGTTTAACTAAAACCTTACACATTTGTCATGCAAGAACATATTTAACAAATTTTTTTTGCTGTAATATCGTATGACATTTATTCCATAGTCTAATGTATAAATTCGTTTGCTTTCGCATTTAAAAATTTCTCATAATTAATCCACGGCTAAATTCTTTCTTAAACGTAATACTTTTGCTTCAGTCAATCGTAATTATAAAGCATTTGTCCAAACGTTTCAAAGAAACTTAAGTATTACGAATTTTTCTTTGTAAGGTTTTAGTTAAACTAACAAAGTTTATTTTAATTTGCCCTTTTTGCTATCTGTTCTTATTTCAACTTCCCGTTAAAATAAGCGCGCGTTTCAGCTTTATGCTAATTTGAAGTGGAGCCAAGTTCTATTTAAACGAAAGGTAGAAACCTTTCAGTGTGAGAGAGCTTTTAGTCTCAGACCACTGTTACTCTGTTCGACGTTCGCCTGATTAGCTAGTATTTAAATTCTAAGCCGTAGCGCTGTTACGCTATTACTTATTGAAGTAATTCTAAATGCGTCAGTATTAGTTAAATCTTGCTACGTACCATTTAGCTTAGAGGCCAACCTCGCGTTCATAGTTCTGTGAGCAACGACTACTTAATTTCCAATTAGTTTTAGTTTAAATTATCTGATTGTTCAGTTTAGACCCAAGTGGCGGTCCTTATTTTCTGTATCCCTTCCGAGTTGGGAAGTGGCTGTAAATAATTGTGGTTTAATAAAAGAGGATTTTAAATCTTTCTTACGTATAGTTATTCTACCACTTAATCACAGTTTCCTACCACAGAACATAGCTGCATTCAGCTCCCTGTTCAAGATCAGGAGTCAGTTTAACTCACGAACGTGTTTGCCAAGAATGTGCACCGAACACTCAGTCCTGACAGATTGTTTAAAAACTACAGATGCTAAGTGCGAAATGATTAAAGTCAACTACCTATGGTAAGAAGAAATGGTTCATAGATGAAATTTTGGCGAATTATGAATATTTTTAAGACGTAATAAACATGTTTCATTCGAGAAAACTGAAAGCTCTGCACCTTCCAGTGCCCTGAATACTGCCTTACGAATCTTATTGCTTATTTGATTCATTCCAAAGTTTAACCAATAAATCGAAAGAAAATAAAAAATATCGCCGAGAAAAAGGTTTTAAAATTTAAAAATTGTGCATTGCTTTTGGTCATCGTATAGGTTAATTTTAATGTTGCTTGAAAGATGTTTTTCATTTGCATACACAGTTTCTTATTTAAAGGAAATACTTCCTATTTATTTTGTGGTAGATGCATGATACAAAAAGCTAAACGTTTATAACAAACAATTTGCGAATTGAATATAGTTTAATTAGCTTCACTCTTACTAATTGGCTGTTCTCTATAATTTAACTATGAGCATTCCTCGCTGCAAGAGGTTTGCCCTGGGTGATCAGTAAAGTCTATGCTTTGTACGAATTAAATACAATAACAATTCTACGTGAAATGTACCTTTATTTAGTTGTAACTTGCGAAAAAAATTTAGATTGCGCTCTCCGAAAATTGGCATCCATGCGGCTCCCTATATTGCCGTGCTTGGAGCCAATGGTAATCACAAATTACTGCTGTATTTATTTTCATTACTTGTTTCGAAAATTATTTCAATCTCTTATTTTCGCAATTAATTAGAAATTATTTTAGTAATTTGAAAAACATTTTACACTACACTTATAAGGCATTTCCTTATTTTTCACTTCTCCAGCACAAAAAAGTTCCTAATGACTCTACAGTGGCACCGGAACTAAAAGGTGATGGATGATGATTCTTTACCACAAAGATTTGGCGAATGAGTCCCCTAATACTCAGTCACCCTTCAAAAGGGGGAGCATATAAGATATTTCTCCCTACTTTCTGAATGGCGTTGTGATGTAACGGTAGCACACTCGGCGGGTATTCGAGAGGTCCAGGATTCGAGTCCTGGCAAGAGTATTGCTTATTTTTCCCGTCTCCAGCATAAAAAAGTTCCTAATGACTCTACAGTGGCACCGGAACTAAAAGGTGATGGATGATGATTCTTTACCAGCAGGATTTGGGGAATGAGTCCCCTAATATTATGTCACTCTTTAAAAGGGGGAGCATGTAAGATATTTCTCCCTTCTTTCTGCATGGCTTTGTGGTGTAGCGGTAGCACACTCGGCGGGTATTCGAGAGGTCCAGGGTTCGAGTCCTGGCAAGAGTATTGCTTATATTTCATGTCTCCAACATAAAAAAGTTCCTAATTACTCTACAGTAGCACCGGAACTAAAAGGTGATGGATGATGATTCTTTACCACGAGGATTTGGCGAATGAGTCCCCTAATCCCCAGTCGCCTTTTAAAAGGGGGAGCATGTAAAGCGTGTTCTCCCTTCTTTCTGCATGACTTCGTGGTGTAACGGTAGCACACTCGGCCGGTATTCGAGAGGTCCAGGATTCGAGTCCTGGCAAGAATATTGCTTATTTTTCACGTCTCCAGCATAAAAAAGTTCCTAATGACTCTACAGTGGCGCCTGAACTAAAAGGTGACGGATGATGATTCTTTACCACCAGGATTTGGCAACTGGGTCCCCTAATCCCCAGTCGCCTTTTAAAAGGGGGAGCATGTAAGGCGTGTTCTCCCTCCTTTCTGCATGGCTTCGTGGTGTAACGGTAGCACACTCGGCGCGTATTCGAGAGGTCCAGGGTTCGAGTTCCGGAGAGGGCACTGCTCATTTTTCACGTCACCAGCATAAAAAAAATCTTAATGACTCTACTCAATAAAAACCCAAACAAGGTTTTTTAATACGTACGCAATGAATGCTCTTAAGTATTCTCTTCACAGAACTCTGCCGCCAGTTATTCACAGTCGTTTTTACTTCTCAGCCAGTGTCATGAGCTTCCTTGAAAAATCTCACTCTTTTTCGCACGTTACTGTCACTCTTTGCACTGCTGTGCACTTCACTTATCTGTCGAAAGCTCGCAGTAAGGAGAGAAAATACCTTGCAAGGTATGCTATAATTTATTAGCCACAGAATGACAATTTTGCTTTTTTAATACACTTTCAAGTATTGTAATTTTTATTAATTTCAACGTGTTATAGAGTCATTAGGATTTATTTTTTTTATAAGGGAGACTTGAAGAATATGCAATGCCCTCGCCTGGACTCGAACCTCGACCTCCCGAATACGCGCCGAGTGTGCTACTGTTACTTCACGAAGGCGTACAGAACGGAGGAAGAAAATACCTTATATACTCCTCCTTTTAAAGAGCAACTGGGGATTAAGGAGTTCCTAAATCCTGGTGGTGAAGAATCATCATCCACCTCCTTGTAGTTCGGGCACCACTATTCAGTCATTAGAGGTTCTCGATGTCAGGCAACTGAAGAAATGAGCAATGCCTTAGCCGGGACTCGTACCTGGATCTCTCGAATACGCGCCGAGTGTGTTACCGTTACAACACGAAGGCATCTACCAAGAAAGGAGGGAGAAAATAGTATGACTAATTTTTTACCTTTTCTATATATTTTTTCAATGAGTGCTAAAATTCCTTTGATAGTTTTTGCAAACGATAGATAGAAAAATGTTGTGTGTATAAGCACGTTACTCGTACATATATATTGTTACGTGCGTACGGGTTCGTTATATATTGAATGCACAAGTCGTAAAAAAGTTAACAAAAATTTATTCTTTCCACAAGAAATGAATTAAAATGCTGAAATATTTCTTTACAAATCTTCGCACAATATCACAATATCTCAAACGTTTAGCAAAAACTCAGTTCAAAGCAGATAAAATAGTTCTATCTCACAGCGAAATCGCTACAATCAATACAGCATTAAGTAAACAAACAGCAGTTCGCTTTTTACAGCTACAAGTATAACAGCAACAACAACAACTAACTGAGATGAGCTGTTTCACCTCGGCTTTTATAAGCTTTTTTTAATTATCAGTAGAACAATCTCGATTTTTCTAGATTTTTCTGGATGGCAACAGTAATTACGAGATATTTATTTATTAAGCATTAAATGCGCGCGCTCTTTTATTTTTATTGCTATTTTTTTTTCGACGTAGCTTTCTCTTCAAAAATCGTCTGCGTTGCTAAGGCAACATGAAGCAAATCTAATTACAATTCTAAATAAATAGCCAAATAAATGTGAAATTCGTAACA